>JAODAH020039418.1:0-118186 GCA_027574865.2 Coproporus ventriculus | reverse complement strand
ATTTAAACAATTCTAAAGAATATATAAAATCCACTAGCTTCCAATCTCATGCGCGCGGCAGTAGGACTACACCGATCAGCTGATGGGGCGTGGTTTAGATGTACAGCCGGGCTTGTATTGTAAGGGGCTTTGATTGATGATATAACAACTTGCATCCAAATTATAATTAAAAACAAAAATTAAAAAGATTGACTATTGCATAAGGAGATTTTAGTAAGAGGATGTTTAGAGTTTCTGAATGGCTAGAGAATATAAAATGAAATAAAAAAAGAAAAAAAGTTAATACCACTGACAAAGCAACGATCCACATGAATCCACTGCATTGTTGCAACAACGCCATCACATTTAAATTTAACTAAAGCCTGAACTGAATTTAAAATTTGTACAAACAAATAATAGTAACTTGGGTGTAAAATGGCTCTTTATTGCCTGAGCATCAGTTTGTTGAAGCGAGCTGAAAGTGAAATGGAAATTTTAGCAGGGGAGCATGTCTTACGAAAAAATTGTGCCTTGAAAACGAAAAGATTATTTTGCAGGAATTCCAGAAACATTGCAATCAATTTTTAAATTTTGCAATACAAACGGATAGTGATAGGTTCCCGTACCAATAGTTTGAGATCCAAATACTAAAATTCAGACACACTATTGTTTTTTTTTTATGATTTTGACAGAATTTGACAAGATGTGCAGCCTTCTCCAGTTTCGTATTTATTGTTGCTTGGCAACAATATTATAAATACAACTTTATTCCCTAGGGACATAAACTGCCATTTTATTCCCTGTTGGTAAGGACTAAAGCGCCACATTATATATCAGTCATGTATAAAAAATTATTAGTAACGTGGCATAGTAAGGAGTTATTATTTTAATAAGATTTATATTCGATAAAAGAGCTTCTTTTGGGACATAGTTAAATATTTCGGCATTCCATTTGGAAATCAATAAAATTACAACACTTTATTACATTATCTGATTTGTTTACACTTAAAAAATAATATAATAATTAAAATAATCTCATAAAATCAGTGGTTTATACTAGCTTTTAATTATTAAACTTATCACCATAATGACTGGAAAAAAATCACATAAAATTTCATTGGAAAGCTTTGACACACACATGTTGCCAGTTACCCTGAAAAATAGATTATATTATTGACATTCCTTTAATGTTATTTTTATCTTTCACTTATATGTTAAATAATAATTATTATTATAATTCTTCTGTCTTATATTTGAGGAATTTTAAATTGTGTCACTATGGGTGAAAATAAAGCAGTATTCATTTTGTTGCCACTCACACTACCTGCGTAGTCGATTGCTCGATAAAGCTTCGATCAGAACCGAAACCGGTCGCAACAATAAAACTGCCAAGTGGCAAAGAACTCAATTCTGTTTTATTTTCACTCATAGTAAAAATTTTAATTAGTTGGAACAGTCAAAACATTATAATTCTTAATGTGTTACTTACAGGAATGCCTAAATCCCAACCGGAACCTGATGGATTTTCAGCACTTACACCTTCTCGCCGAATTATCAGTCCTCCATATGTTACAGCCCACACTTCTTTATCACCAACACTGACTTGTTTAAAACCTGAAGCGCTTAAACCCCCATCTATAATGAAAATGCATTTATTTATTTTTAACAAGGTTTAATGCATTAAAAATGAAAAGAAAACCAGCATTCTAAAACAAATTACCTAAAAATAAAAAATAAAAAATTATTTATCCTAATGCAAAGATGTGATACCCCAATTTTCAATTAACTAAAATTTTCTTTGTATCCGTTTTTTAAACTTACGATTGCACATGTGCATGTATTAAAAAGTGATAAATATATAGTACTTACTAATTAATGGTGGATCAACGTTAATACACTGCCAGTGTGTACCTTCCGGGAAAGCTTGAGTTATTTCTTTGCGCAGATGAATCCTTCCAGATGTGTCAACAGCCCATACTCCAGCTAAACCAACACTAATTTGTTTTAATTGTGCTCCTGAAGGTGGTTCCACACAATACCATTTTTCTCCTTCGAGTAATTCCTCCTTAATGCCTAATCTCCAATAAGCACAGCCATTTTTACCAGTTGCCCAAACAGTTTTATAAGGTCCACATGCAATACTACTTAAAGGTTGGTCAGAAGCTACATATTCCCATTTAGTACCCTAAAAAATTTTAAAAGTTAAATCCGTGATTTCATATAATTTCCTCTATACATTTGGATTTGATTTTGAGACACCTATTCGGACCATCGCTTGGCCTCCAGTGGCCAATGCCCAAACAGCTACAGGTGAATCAACATCTTCATTAATAGGTTCTAAAGACACATCAAGTAGTTTTGTATGGCCTAATTCTTGCCAGGGACCACTTGTTGCTACAGCACATCGTCTGTACCACCTTTAAATATTAAAAAAATATTCTAAATGCCTGAAATACAATAGTTATAATAGTAATTCTAACCTCCTTCTCCTCACATAATCTGTAAATTGTTTATTTGCATGGTAAGTAGCCGGAAAATCTACTGCATATTGCCATCCATCTCGGTCGACTCCTCCAGGGACATTAAAATCAACCAACCATTCTGATACCCACTGCCAGTGCATTGATAATAATTTCACTTGATCTTTAGTTCGTTTTTGTTTCCCTGAAATATCACTCCACATGTACCTATCTGTTGGTAAACCCGTTGAAGTATATCCTGTTACAGGATTCCATCTCTGATTTTCATAAACTCTATAATCTTGCGAATCAGCCATTGGAATTATATTATTACTGTCTAACGCCCCTAAAAACCCCCCACCCCATCCTCCATTATACACCCAGCAGGTATGATCGTATCCAATTCCCCATGTAATTCCAGTCTTGCAACTCTCTACCCGCCTCAGGTGCCCACCCAATTGTTTCCAGAACAAATCCAAAGGGTTTAAAATCATATGCGGACTACTAATTTTTAATTTGAATGGTTGAATTTTTCCATTAATTGCTAATATCGTCCCAGAAGAGCAAGGCAACCGATGTTTGTAAGTACAAAATTGCTCCTCATCAATAAAAATCACAAAATCATGTTCCCTGCACAATAATTTCAAACAAAATTCTTGTCCTTTTTTAAATACATTTTCACCATTCGTTTCTTCGTCTCCCCATTTTCCTTCAATCATACTATTCCGGACTATGTGATTCTGTGTAAGACGTGGATTTATATGTAGAACAATATTTTGAAATTCTGCATGTGCTTTATGCCTTAATTTATAAGTCGTATGACCTTCTAAATTAATAGAAAATCGATCGGCTTCGTCTCCCACACAGCCAGTAATTGTCAAAATTGTCCCCGGAAGGCAATTTGTGTGTAAGGGCAGTTTAAACGGAACTTCTTTTCCAGCTAAATCAATTTCTTCTTCAAATGCATCTTCAACTTTTTGAACAGTTGTTTGATGTGTAGTTGAATCCCATACAAACACATCACCTAAAGTTGTTATTCCCCAAATGCTTTCATTGGAAGGTTTACCTATATAAAAAAAATTAATATTAATAAAAAAAGTTGAGAAAATAGCAGCTAATTTATATGCCATAAGCAAAACTTTTAACACCGATAAGATCTCTACCTGTGGAATTATGAATTTGCATACAGACAGTAGCAAAATGTCCCTGCCATTCCTCCATAACAGTATCACTCGAAAATTGGAAACGGATTAAAGAAGGTGTTAAATTTGGAGTATGTATGCCTAATCGTGGATTTCCTGGTTCACTACAGCATTGCACACAAGACACTTCCGTCATACTGAATTGATGCTAAAAAAAAGTAGAGCAAGTGAGATACTTGCAATTTCCCAACATTGTAATTCTAAAAAGAAGTGCTATTGCAACCTCAAAAAAAATTATTTTAATTTACCATTGTAGTAGCTCCATCTGGATTTAATATAGTTAAGGTACCAGTGGTGTGCATCCATTCAAGTTGCAAAACACAATCAACAAAACTAGCAGTTAAACTCATTGAAATTCGTGCTTCGCCAGTATGTGTCCAAGAACATGTATCGATAGCTACCAGGTAATTTGAAAATTCATCTGTAGGTGGCAGTCTTGATTTTAGTTCTTCCAAAATTTTTAAACGCCAGGGTTGATCTAATTCTGCTTGCTGAATAGACGGTTGCTCCGCAAACCAATTTGGAAGTAAATTTGTTTCTACTGAACACGCGCCTGCTTCCACCCAAGACCATGGAGCTTCATATTCTGCCCAACCTACAATATAAATTATAAAGTTAATTATCACTTTAAGAACTTAATAATTAACCTAACCTAATTCTTCATCTTCTGCAAAAATACAAGAATCCTGCCTCTCTGATTGATAAACACTTTCATCTGAAAAAACTTCTGTACCAACAACAGAACCTACTGATCGAACTGGGCTCCACGCTTTAGGATTTTTTAATTGAGTTTCAAAATGTTTCCCAGTTAAATCACCTACAGGTAAAGAAACTGGAGCTGTAGGTGCGGAATGACTTTGTTCTTCAAATTCGGAAATTCCTGAAGATTCACAGAGACTATGTGGACGATTCTATAAAAATATAATTGTTACTTGAATTGATACAAAAAAAAAAGAAAGTCGGGTATATAACCAGAGATGTGTTACTACGATTTTGGAAACGATCGCGGCTCAAACTTGCATTACTGCTTGCACGGCTAACTTGCAATGGTGCATGTAAAGCTCGCCAGCGCTTTCCGGTTAAATCTGCACTGCAAACACCCGTTCTGAAGTATACAGCACGATCTTCAGCTCCAATCGCAAACACTTGATCGTTGGAAGTTACTGTTACCAATGACATCTTTCCGACCTAACCAAAAGTAGATATAAAAAAATTCCAGTTAATTAAAAGAATTTAAAACAGATAAAATATAGTCTTATTAGGAATTATTGTTATAAAGTGGAATTTGATGAATATGATAACAATTTATACCATTTCGACCCATCCATATCCAGCTGCAAGTTCTTCACTCATCCCAGCTCCTTCCCCTTTTACTCCTTTCCTAAACCATACTTGTTTATCGGAAGTAACAGCCCATACACTACTCATACCTACAGATAGCTGCATTATACGTAAGTTATCACCAGGGCCACGTATTTCCACCCATGATTCTCCTGGCAGTGAATCCCTAGTTACACCTAAATAGTAAAATATTTACTCCCATTAAAGAAAATTAATTTATAAAAATATAAAATACCAATTCGAACCAAAGCTCTTCCATCGAGTAAAGAAGCCCAAACCAAACCCGTTGGTCCAACAGAAAGTTGATTAATTTCACAGCCGACAGGAACTGAAATAAAATTCCATTTTGCACCTTCAGGTGACCGTGTAGATACTCCAGATCGAAACATAACCTATTAAATCGATTTATTAAAAGCTGTATCTTTTGAAATAAATATGATTCTTACTCTGTTGTGTGATGTAACTGCCCAAACAATCATTGTTCCTAGTTCAGCTCCAGCAATACTCTGTCCGCCAATACAAATATCAATAAACGGCTCCTGAAAACACTTACAGTTAGAAAGAAGTATAAGTTAATAGATTCTGCAGATGAGTAGATACTCACAGTTGTAGCATCTTTATGTAGAGGAGCAATTGCACACCAAGAATTCATAGCACTGTATCGCCTTGATCTAACCCATAACCTTCTTCTCACACAGCTTTTCCATTGTTTCTTAGGATAATATTGAGCAGGAAAATCTACAGCGTAAGTCCAACCATCATGATCCAAGGGTTGTCCATTCAAAGTTAATTCAAGCTGCCAATCACCTTCCCATTGCCAAGCCATAGATGGAAGGCGAATTTTATCGATTGCTCTATCTACTGTTCCATCAATAGATGAAAACTTAAAGCGGTCAGTTGGTAGCAAACGAGAAGAAAAACCTTCAATTGGGATCCATCTCTAACATAGAAATGGAGAAGAACAATAATTAGTGCGGT
The DNA here is from genome assembly GCA_027574865.2 of Coproporus ventriculus. Taxonomy (NCBI): domain Eukaryota; kingdom Metazoa; phylum Arthropoda; class Insecta; order Coleoptera; family Staphylinidae; genus Coproporus; species Coproporus ventriculus. The sequence continues at coordinate 112,227 of JAODAH020039418.1, read as the reverse complement.
TAAGCAAGATAATAATTATATATTTATTTATTATAATAATAAACTAAAAACAAGTCTAATTAGAATTCAATCTACAACCTCAATTGTAATTATCATTCAAATCATTCACATATTAAATTAAGTTTCTTTAAACTAAATATAGTACTGAAAAGCACGAAACAGTAAGAATAAGTTAATTATTGTCACTGTATCAAGACTCGAGAGTATATTATATAATTATGATTCAATTAACACAGTAAATGATTCAGTCCGGTTAGATGAATATAAATAAGCAAAAAGGAACTTGTGTATATGTATACATGAATTTTTGTTTTTCGTTAAAAACTTAGAGAAATTTCAAATCTAAATTATGTTTAAATCTTTAGAGTTTCATACCTCATTTTCATATGATTCTTCTCGAACTCTTATCGGGATATCCAAGCCATGAACATATACATATACTTGGTGATCACCTCCTAAAGCCCATAAAAAATGTGGTACAGCTGATAATTTCTTAAATTCTTGTCCTACATAAGGAAGTTCTCTCCACATAGTTCCCGAGGTGGAAAGAGTATGCACCCGACCTTCATTATTGATCCCAAATAGAAGTGAACTAGGCATTTTAAAACTACTTTTTGAATATCACCGCATTATTACAATTGTTTATTGCATTTTTGTACAAATAATTTATTAATGTTGACACAACTAACCTCGAACTGTCATACTGACATTTAACAAAACATGACAGTTCATATGTTTGGGTAGATTGGATAAATACTTCATGAATCCGTAAATTACAAATTTAATTGAACTATTTCATTATTTAAATAGAAATTTTAAGTTTATTACAAAGAGTAATTTAACAAAATTAATTTAAATAAGTACTCATTTTATCTAGATTTATACAACCAAACATACATACATACCATACAGTATATCTATATATTATCTACTTTTTAAAAACTAATTTCTACTTTTTAAATTCCCCAATTTCTCGCCTTTTATTATAATTTAAATTTTCATTATTAAAGATTTTATTCTAAAAGAGTTTGAACATGATTTTTAATTTTTCTTCCTTTGCTTTGTTATATTAACTGCAGTACATATTTATAATAATGAATGTTGGCAACCTTACTTCTTATTTATCTATGACTAACCTAAAAACTGGGCGTTAAAGTAAATTTTGTAAAAAAATAATTAAAGTGAAAATGGCAAAAAATACATCAAGTTCAGCATTCCGTAGGATTGATGTGGATCAATTTTGTGAAGATAGTTTTAAAGAAGATGAAACTGATATGGGGGGTCCCACCGGACCTGATGAGAATGAAATTATTAATTTGCTCAACAAATATCCTTTTCTAAAAGAAACATTTAAAATTCATAAGAATTTTTGAAGAATATAAATAAATCCAGCCATAAATAAATTGTTTTTTTGATAAAGCATTAAAGTTTTCTAGAACGATGTGTATTTAGTAGTAACTAGAAAAACTCAAAAAATTAATTTAACTATTACTTGTACCAGATATGTACAATATCTTTTCTCATTCCTTTGTTCTATTCCCATATTTGTTTTAAAATCAAACTTTTATCATATTGTTCCTTGACGATAGTTTACAGGTCAACATGTTGATGCTTTAAAAACAGTGCTCATAAATGCCCCTTTAGGATGTAAAAACCAACAAGTGAAAGTATATTTTTTTACCTTTCTATTCATTTTCTATTTTAATACGGACTTTACTTTTTTAGGACAACGCTCTAAATTTAACTTTAAAAGTATTATTAGCAATAAAAACATCACAAATTGAAGAAGCTGTTAAATCATTAGATTTCGAATTGGTAGATGTTCTAATGAAATATGTTTATAAAGGATTTGAAGTACCTTCGGAAGGAAGTAGTGGTCATTTGTTAGTTTGGCATGAGAAGGCGTATGGTGTGGGAGGTGTTGGATGTATTATTCGTGTACTTTCTGATAGTAAAAGAGCTTAAGATGCATTTTGTTTTTTTTTTATTCTAAGTGGAATTATTCTTTTTAATTAATAAATTATTTAAAGCTAAATGTTTAATTTTATTGTTTGAATGTTCACATGCTACATTCAATCTGATACTGAATATGTATGTGAGTGACTATTTCTTTGCAAAACCAACATTTTTATTTAGATTTGCAGTAAAATACATAATACATAAATATATTTTACAGTAAATCTTGCAAAACTTGACCTTAGGTTAATCAAAACTTTTCTAGGCTCTGTCCACATCGATTTACTCTAGCAATCTGCGTTTGTTGGCACCACACCCTTTGAAGTAATGCTGACAATGTCTTGAAAGGAAAGGATAACTAATTGCTTAACAATTTCAGATTGAAGAGAACTGGTGACCAAGAATCAAAGCTGTAAGAGTGAACATGAAAAAACAACACACATTGCTACCATTGAATGCTACAAGTCTACAAAAATAATAAGTAACAAATATGAAGCTTCTTTTTTCTTTGAAAAATGTTCAAATGATTATTCTGGGGTACTTATAATTCAAACAAATTTTTTAGTTCATAAAAATATTGATAACAGCAATAAAATGTATAATTCTTTAACATAACAATACAAAAATAAAACTTTGTGAACTTATAGTTTAGATTTAGTAGCACGCATCAGTATATCATGCATATCTAAAAGACTTTGCTCCAATGCTTTCCGGAATTTAGAAGCACTTGTATCAGGATTAGAAATGTGTGCAGCACATGCAAAATTCATGTCATTGTCGCGTGGATTATAGCAGCACGCATATCCATCAGATACCAACGGGCCGTAACACATAAATCCATCACACTTTGTAGCAACTTGACTAGTAGATATTCGCATATGTGCACTTCTTACATATCCAGGATCGGAATAAAATGGATGAATCTCCATTTTTTTTTCTATAGCCATTAATTTTATTCCCAGAAGATGGCGGTCAACACCAAAACCATTAATTGCCTAAAAATATTGAAAATTCTTTAGCACCAAAAATATTTATTGTTTGTGAACTAGTACCAAGTATTTATTAGTCATATAAATTTTAAGATTATATTATTAAAATATGGAAAGTGATTGATCATAATCTTTGGAAAAGAAACTGTAAATGCACAAATCAATTTGAAACCAAACAAAACTAAATGGTTGTGCCCAAATTATCAAGACTAGAAGAATCTTATAGCAAATATGAATGGAACAACATTAAGCTTCAACTTTGTTGCCTATTCAAGATATATTTGTTGATAGTGGCATACAACAGTACTTACCTCAATTGTGTATTTCTTGTGGCAATCAATTGCAGCTTTTAATGCATTTACTTTAGCATCATTTGATGCATTCTCATCTAGCATGGTTTTTGCAAAATTTACCGATTCAATAGAACACGATCGAATAGTTTCTGTACGACCGTGGATATATTTTCTTGTGGCAGCTGACTCATAATGAGCTCCAGGAGTTGTATGAATCCTGTAATCATAAAAAAAAATCTAATTTGTTGATTTACTTATGTAACTTCAAATGAAAAGAAATGAAAAACAAGTAATTTTTAGATCTACATTTGATAATTTAAAGTTGACGAATCAAATGATATGGATATAGTATTCAAATTAATTAGAACAAGCTGTAATTTTAGAAATGAAACGAATTATTTGTAAAAATTAAACTTCAAAAATATTTCTTACCTATAGAAAGCATACTGTAACGCTATTTGAATAAAACTGTCAGGACTTAGTTTATGCGACTTAATGAAATTTTTGCCAAAAGTTTTGAAAGTGAAAGAATCCATTTCTAAATCATCTACTAATCTGCAAAAATAAAAAAAATTTAACAAAACAATAGCGACATTACATTATTTACTAACTTATCAATATTTTTTCCTGAATTTTCTATTGCATTTCTAATTCCATCGTCAAATTGGAATTGCAATTTTTCTGCAGCAACATATTTAGTGGAATCTGGAATGTTGTCACCCTTTTTTTGTTTTCTAAAATGAACATTTTTTAATACACTATTATATAAATGAATTAAGAAAAATAATTTACATGAAATTAACAACATAATCTGTCATGACAGCAATGGGTTGACCTTCAGCAGGAGCGTGCTCATATGTTAAACCATTAATTCCATCTGGACTTACAATAAACTGCAAAAAAATTTGAATTTTATTTTGTGTAATTTTAGAAAAATAATTTAAAAAATGTGTACCTGAATGGTTTTGTCATACCATCGATTTCCAGCATTATTTTTACTTCCACCACCATGAATAAGTTGTTCACTGGCTACGGTTTGAGGAGGTCGATTGCTACTACCTTCCAATTGTTTATCCAAACACAGAAGGAAAAGTGATTTCTGGATTTCTTTTACGCTAGCTGCATTAATAGGATCTATAAAATACGTAAAAATGTCTAATAATATAATTCTAAGCATGTTAAGGATTTTCTCCACTTACTGGAGATCAACTGCTTGTAATTTCTTCCCCAAATATCACGGTGATCAGATGTAAGCACACCAACACCTTCTCCTTTATTCACTGATTGTTTCACAACTTCTTTTAATTGGCCAACTAGTTGTTTGATACTTAAAGGTTTCCCATCATCTCCAAAAACATTTACTTTAAATAACTAAAATAAAGATAAATTATATTAAGCGAACCCATATCAAAACAAGCTAGACAGAATGACTTTATGGAATCTAAAGAATTTTAATTAATTTTAAAGATTCACAGAAGAAAATGAATTTTTTTTTTATATAGAAAAAAGTAGATTCTTACGTTATTATTTCTAGCGATTATGATGTGTTTTGAATTTGGATGGAATTGCAAATCATCACGTGGCAAATTAGGGATTCTACATGTACCAAATACTTTATTATATTGGCCCATATCTAGTAAATCTTTTCCCATATATTCTTGAGGAATTTTCTCACTAAACATACAAAAAAATAATGATGTAAGCGCAGATATATAAATTCTTAAGTGTTCTTGTTCTTTTCTTTTTTTTTCATAATATTTGAGTCTATTACTTGAATTTAATAATCAATTTCATTATGCTCGTACAAACAAGTTTTTTTTTAACGTAAAAAACATAAAATTTTTGTGAATGTAATGCTATTCTAGAATTAGAACATTCACTATTTAATTTAATTGGTGATGAGGTAAATCAGTTTTCATACTTATCGATAAGAAGTTTGTAATCAATGGCTCCTGCAATCATATTTGCTGCAAACTGGAGCATCTCTCCTTCATTGTTAAATTTTGTAAAAGGAAACACCAATCCAGGACTCGAAAATACAACAACTGGGGATCGAAAATCGAGATATGCGGCATTCAACCACCAATCTGCCAACCAATTTTCACATTTTTCAGCCTTTTCCACTATAAATTTTTGTAATGTTGGTGCATAACTTTTGGCAAATCGTTCGGCAATACTTCTCGTTACATCAAATTCCTTTTCATTCAAAAACGGTTTTGCTGTTTTCAAATATTTTTCTATTGTTTGTTCGATTGGAGGTATTGGTAAGCGGGGCAGAGATTTCGATGAAACTCTTCTAATATTTTGTTGGAGGAAATTTAGAAAAATCTACAAGAAAATTCAACTTTCAGTACAATATGGTTAATGGTATCAAAACTTTGAAAGCTTAATTGTTTACCTTATTTTGTAAAGTTGATTTATACATCTCGCTTGTACTAAAAACATAAAAATACATAATTATAATTAAATTAATTCAGAGAATAATTATATAAATACCTGAAGGAAATCAACATGATGTTTAGAAAGGTGACAGTGATAACATTCTTGTAGGGAACCAAACCAGTTTGGTTTATGAAAGTTGTGGGGACTTGAGAGAAGGGATTAGAAATATGCACAGTAGGATGACAAGGCAAGGCTTGTTATCAGTTACAATTATTACTAATGAACTTTAAACCAAGATAAATACCTTTTTATAATAAACCAGTGTTAAAATTAGAAAAAAATGACTTTTACAAAATGTAGCACTACACAGTTTAACTGGAGTGGCTTTGTAGATAAATGAATATACACAATTCACATTTCCTTTAACTAATAATTAAGATTGAGAGATTTAAGATATCCTAACCTCAAAATGTTGTAAAATCATATAAAAATTTTACCAAAATTATTTTAGGATATTGAAAGAAAATTTTTACAAATATATATGCATTATTGAAAAAAAAAGTGACATTGAAGTAAGTCTCTTAAAGAAAAAACTAATATTCTGCTTAAATTCATTTTTGACATTAAAGTGGCGGAGTTTTACTATAACCCCTGATATGCCTTCCCTTCGACATCATCAAATTTCCCAAAAGTTCACATTCATTTTCATTTTCATTTTCAGAATTTCTGAAGATGAAGATGAAAATGTGTGCGAAACTGCTGAGTAACTCGATGATGTAAAAGAGAAGACAGATCAAGTATATAGGAAAACTATCAATAAATATATTAAACGAACTGGAATGGAAGAGCACAGTTTTCCTGGCTTCTAACCAATGATAAAAGTAAAAAACCTAACAAATTGCAAAAATTTCCCAAATTACTTTGAACAATCGTTAAAAAAAAAAAAATTAAGAATGGGAGAAATCTGTCAAGATATCGAAGATTGTAGAGGATTTTTTTTTAGTGAAATGGAAAATTAGACACTATATAAGATAATTATTCTAGGAATAGAAAAATTGAAAAAATTAAAGAAAAAACAGTAAGTAGAGTGAAGCTGGTTAAAGAAACTGGTTATGTTTAATGATTTAACGAAGCTTAAAAGAAAATTGTACTTCTTTTCTTTTTCCATGCATTCCTCTCTTTTTTTTGTAAATTTCCTTCATTTCCATGTTTCCTTAAAAATATTCAATCGTGTTAAAATGAGGTTTCTTAAAATTTTTTTTCGAAATTTTTATAAATTCCGATTATATTAATTTTCTCCCTGTACTATTTTATGTATATTACTTATTACTACTATTTTTTTGAATTTTCATCGGGTTTTTTTCAGTTTTTTTAAAATTGCTTCCCCTTCCCTCCGATCATTTCATTTTACGTTTTCATTTGAATAGTAAATTTTATTAATTTCTTACCAATTGGGTGTCACCTTCAAGTTTTTTCTCTATTCCCATCAAATTTTCACGTTAAATAATTTAAATTTTAGTAAAAAATTTTACAGCACTTTCACTTTCAGACTTTTTGCAATTTATGGAGTCATGTCACAATGCAAAGCCTCCTGCATTTATTTGTAATATAGGTTGCTTGATTATGATATTAAAAAAAGGAAATTATTTCTGTTGCTGATAATTATTTTTTGATGATTTGAATATACAGATATTTGAAAATTTTAAATTCGAAATTTATTTATATACAACTTTAAGAAAATTTTAGAAGTTGTATATAATATGTATTATGAGCATAGATAAAAATTTTGCGCTACAAACCGCAAATTTTTTGAAATTCCTAGCGAAATAGGCAACCAAACTAACATGCAAGCAAAAGCTATTTTGCCACACATGAGCGCCAGTTTTAAAAGATTTATTGGTGGCACAATTCATATATAAAATTCTAGTGCCAATATACCGCAGAAAATTAAGAATCAGTGGTCAATTTTATTCAAGAGTTACTTTGCTTTAGTTTTACATGAATTTCTCAAAAATTTTTTTTCTTTTATTTATATATTTATTTTTTTTAATTAGAATTAGTACCTCCAGTAAAAGTAATTACCCCTAAATTTGAAATACCGTTATTTATATTTTGAACAAGCTTTAATTTAAGCCCTTGAGCATTTTTAACATGTCCTGGAAAAAAGTTGTGGCTTAATAGCAGTACCCAGTAGCGGCATTGTGTGCTCATCTTATACAGATTTCAATGTTTGATTTAAGACCAGATAGGAACATAAAACTATAAATATAAATGAAATATAAAGTAAGTTGGATTAGGATAGCGATATAGTTTTGTACGTTTAGTGCTTGGTCAATCTCCCCACTTTATAGAAGTATTTAGGTAAAGAGTGTAATGTTTTGAAAATAAATGAAAAATCATTATTAATTTAAATATTCATATATAATTTTGTTTTATTTTGTAGAATACTATAAATATAACAATTAGTATATAAGTATATGAAATGGTACAGTATACAAATTTATATGAAAAAGCACCTGAGCAGCATTAGTCCTTATATTAAGGTGCTCTCACTACTTAAAACAAATGTAAAAAGTAATCCTTGCGTTATTCCGCAACAGTAATATTTTCTTTTTAAAATACAAAATCGAATTGCACTCTGGAAATTTTGTTTGTAAACCCTTACATATCGGACAATGGCATAGAAGAGATCCGTAAGAATTATCATTAAAAATATAGAAAAAACAAACACGTTCTTTTTTTAAATACCCTAATTAATCCTACTAGTATTTACAAAAAAATTTAGGCACGCACCCTCGTACCTATCAAATTCATTCAATATAAAACGTTTCAGATATAAAAAAAACGAGCGGTATTATAATAAATATTTGTTTAACCCTGTGCTTCAACGTAAAAACATTTTTTTTAAAATGCATTTCGCTTCACCTATTCTATAAAGCACCGTTTAAATGTCTGACATTTAAGGAGAAATGAAAAACACGAGGAGAGTAAAGAAATAATAGGTGAATTAATTATTTACAAGTAGCGGTAAAAAATTCATTATTCATGGCACGTCCTCAATTTAAATTTGAATATTACGTTAATTAAAAAAATCACATTGCATTGGCAGTCGAAACGCGCAAAAATTAATTTAAGCGACGCAGTTTATTATTTATTTTTAATGTAATTTCGTCGAACTTAAATGCGTTGTTTCGCTACGTTTTGGTGGTGGTGGTGGCGGCCGTCGGTTTCTAGGTGTGTGTACTTCGTTTCGTACATGAATGGGGCTACAACTATATTCGGCTACATCGAAATCCCTGTAAACATTCTCATAGAAGTTATTTGGACCGTAATGTTCTTGGACCCAATTAGAAACGTTGGTTTCTTTGTAATCTGGAAGGATGGCCGGAGGATCGCGGAATCCTAACACTTCATGGGGGGTCGTAGTCGGTTCTTCTTTGCACTTTTGTGCGACTTGCCATTTTTTCCGCATCACTCTTTGTAGATCTTTCAAGAAATCAATGGGAGGATCCGCAAGTTTTTTCGGGCTAGAAAGTTTCGTGCTTTCTGCTCGTTTGGGTGGGGGTGGTTTTACTGGTAAGGCAGGTGGTGGGAGGTTAAAGCTGATTTTTTTAATTTTTTTAGGGCTGGTCGGTGGTTCTAGAAAGGCAACTTTCCTGGTGGAATTTGGGGAATTTTTCACATCATACATGGAATAGGAACTGCTCGTGGATGACTGGCGAGGTAATGATTGTCGTAAAGATGAACGCAGCACATTTGGGTTATTGAAAGAGGTTGAGTTTGGTAAGGTGGATCGATAGATGCCATTAGGTGGATTGTGTTGAGTCGGAGTACTGCTGTTCGAATAATGTTCTGGAGAACCTTGAGTTGGGGTTCTTTCAGGACTTAGTACATTAGTTGGGGTAGGTGTGTTACTATCTTTTCTTCTTCTTATTGTGCCAGTTTCACCATTATCGTTTGGTAATGGGGGTAACGACATTAACGAAAGCTGACTGCCTGTCAATTCAGAATCATGCAAGGAAGGTAATTCACTTGGATTGGGTGGTGGGGGTAGACTATCCAAAGATAAGTTTGAATTATATATTTCAGGAGGTGGAGGTGGTAATTGGAATAATGATGAATCTGTTATTATTTCTCCAGTGTTTTCTGGTGGTGGTGGCAAAGATGTGATTGAATCAGTCTGCAAAAAAAAACGAAGAAAATGTAGTAACTGCAAACATAACAGCAAATCAAATTAATGAGAAAATGCTAGACAAACACCAAGCAGATGTTATTACAAATAAGTTTCTTTATATCTTCTATTCATAAAAGCTAAGTGGAGATACAAGAGCAGTATAAAAAAGAACATCAAATAACCGATTGGCTTGTAATATGTAAAAAAAATTCAGAGACTTAGAAACACAATAAGTGTTCTTTGGTTAATTCAAGACCATTTGCAATTCTTTTTTTATAATATAAAATGTCCTTTTCTATACATTCTTGGGACTTGACAACATTTTATCTCATATCAAAATTCATACTGTTATAACAATGAATGAATATATTCTTCTTTATGTACAGTGCAATCATCCCTAAGAACATGCAATTAACATAATCAAATAATGAGAAATAAACTTAAAGTAATACCATGCAATTATTATAAAACCAAGCAAGATTAGTTTTCGCATATGGAAGATTGTAACTTCTTAAAGACAGGTTTAGATCTCAACAAATCTGAATTTGTTATAGGAGGATACTTAAACTAAAAAGAAAATCAAAATTAGGTAAATGTACAGAATTCAAAATTAATCTAAGAAAAAATACAAGGAAAGTTTTGTAACATTCTTAAATTATATAAAATATCATTAGATACATTCAATGCTTTTTTTGTACTTACCATTGAAGGAAGGTCTACACTGCCAGTTGGACTTTTCAATGATCTAGGGGACATATCTACAAAAGTAGGAGTATGATCGCCATATGGTGATGGTCTATCACGAACAGGGGTACCACAAACGGGAGTTGATCCCCCGCTTCTATTCCCCATTGATTCGATTGAACCACGTGTTTTATATGAATGTTGCCTTTTTAATGTTCCAGAATTTGATGAGTCATCAGAACTTGATTTTCTTCGACTATGGCGTCTTGTTAATGTACCTGAAGCAATAAATTAAAAGATTTGAGAGGGTTTATCAAGATATATTAATAAAAAGAGATGACAGATTAAATCTATCATGTAAACACTAATGCCATCTTGACTGTAAAGATTAAATTTTAACCATCAAATGATCTAATAACGAGTTCTGAAACTTTCAAACTATATAGAGTTTACACTAAATACGATATTTAGTTTTATTTACCTAAATAATGATCATTTTATGAACTTATTTCTATTTCTAGCAATATGAATAAAATCATTTAAAAATAATTTTAATTACCTGTATTGGTATATGATAAGGGACTGTTTGGAAGATTTGAATCAACTTCATCCCTTGTCTCACCAACCTCCTTTAATTGCCTAGTTATATTTGTAAGTGGTAAACTAGGTTTCATAGATGGTTTCCTCTTAATTGTCCCTGTTGGAAATTCTGAATCGAATGCATTCTCACAACTGGACGGCGCTCCATCAGACATACATCCACTTGAACTTGAACTGCTAGCTCTACTGTGCCTCCCCGAACTAATTTCACTTGGTGCTGAAGAATAAGTTTCACTTTGCGTGCCATATCCCTCACTTGGGGTGTAACTCTGAGTTGGTGTGGTGACATTACTTTGCACAGCAATAGAACTCACGGAACAGCTCCTAGCATAAGCAAGTATATCCAAATCTTCTTGTGCCAATTCATCAACAATGGATCTATAGTTATCCATTAATTTTTTTCCATATTTTGCAACCCTCAAACCGACCATCCAGCGGTCAAGTGTTTGTTGGTCTTCTGCACATAAATATTTTATATATTTAGAGGACTTTGGTTCTTGAAGGCGTGGATGCTTAATAGCAAAACAATAATCAGTAGGAGCTTTAAATTTCTTCTTCCATCCAATTCCGTAGTATACTTCATTCATCTCAAACTTCACTAAACATACTAAGTCTTTTGCCGATTTCTTTTCTTTTTGGACATAATAAAGTCCTGAAGCTCGTAAGAGGAAGTAATATTTCTTCCAACCTAGAAAATTAATATAATAAATTTTTAATTGATATTTTGCTATTCGTACATTTTAAATTTTATTTCCACAATTTCCAACTTTGTAATAACAGAAAATTGGAATAGTTTAATACATTTAGCAATGTTAGTTCCGAGAATCTACCTAATTCTTGTTAGAAAACGTTATATATATATCTAATAGAGATTAGATGCTACATAACCTCAAACTAAATCATATTTAAGTTTAAAACGGCAGATTTGAACAATTCATATATGTTATTACCTTTCTTTGAATCTGATTTTAAATAAAGTGGTCCTTCAACTTCAGGTATACTTCTGGATGTAGGAGCAAAAAATTCTTCTAAAAGGAGATTTCTTGAATGCTCATCGTTATCTATATTTCTTCGTTTATCGAATGCTGTCAGAAGATATTTCTCTGGCTGCATAAACAAATTGGTTTTATCTGGTCTCTCCACAAAATAAATCTTATTTTTTGATTCCCTTGTCCAGTGCATTAAATTTTCAACTAGAAGTTCATGATCTTCGTAGAACCTCTCTGGAAAGAAAGAAAATAAAATGAAGATGTGAGTGGGGGACACTTGTTATTATTCAAGGAACTAATAAAATATAGTTTCATATAATTCAATCTGTACTCAAATAATTCAATTAATAAATTGATTTATTAAAATTACTATATATTTAATTGTTAAAGTAGAAGGAACCAATCATATAGACCTCAATGGTCAGGCGTTATAGTTACTCGGCAAGAAAACAAGAAAAATTAATAGTTGTGCAGTCTAAACTATAGCAGTCAAATATTGGTAAATATTTAGTCAAAATAGAAAGAAAGGAACCAATGGCAAAATGGATTGAAAAGATCTAGCCCAGTGGTTTCAAACTCAAATTGCACGCATTCACAAGGTAAAAAAGTGGTGTTCCAGATTTTTGGAAATTTACATTAGGAAAATCTTTCCTCCATTTTATTTCTATATTTTAGAAATGCCTGCACAAAGGCCATCAGGGGTTGCCAGTTTAAGATCTAGCACCACAAAATAGAAAGAAGAAGAAAAAATTGATTTGACACTTTTTTCAATATTTAAAGCTTTATTTCTGATCATACATACTTGTGATTTAAGCTGTCTAAATTGTCATTCATGGTCTTTCTGTTCTGTGTAAGAAATACAATTTGTCATTAAAAATACAAAAATATCAATTAAACAATAAAAATGTCTAACGCTGAGCGAAGAGGATTGGATGAAACTCTAGAATTATCTTTATATGAATTGCACCGCACTCCACAAGATAAAATTGTTGATGACACGGAGGTAGCAGTTTGTCCAAGAGGCTTGAATAATGAATTTAAGTGCCCCATTTGCTTAGATATATTAAAGAATACAATGACCGCCAAGGATTGCCTCCATAGATTTTGCGCAGAGTGTATAATTAAAGCATTACGGTTGGGGAATAAAGAATGCCCGACATGTAAGAAAAAACTGATTTCAAAACGTTCATTAAGACCTGATACCAGGTTTGATATGCTGGTAGCGAAAATGTTTTGTGTCGAGGATACTTTTGTACAAAATGAACAGAAGGTGCTTGCAGAGCTTAACAAGGCTGATTTACAAGTTTATTTGAAAAACAGAGATAAAAAGAATTAATTACATATTAGGATTAGTTGGATGTTTTTGTTTTGGATTGTAATTAAATTTCTTAATAAAATTATTCGTAGATATTATTGTTTAAAAATGTAAGTCAAAGTTCTTCACATGTGAAATGATGGATTTTCAATTTTATTCTAATAATATTTAGTATTGTATGATGATAAAAATTTAAAAAATGTTTATTGGTAATATATTGATTCTCATTCATACTCTTAATTTTGATTATTCAAGAAAAATGCTTACCCATATATAAATCAGGTAAATGTTCCACAAGAGCCCATTTTGGATCCATTCGTACATGATTTTTATCAGCAAGTTGCCTGGTCACATATGCGCAAGTCATTTTTTCATCGACAAGCAATGATTTTGCTGATCCATCTGGGGTAAAGACTTTAACAAATAACTTTTGTATGTTTGCCTCTTTTATCTTCTCCATTGCCACACGAATTTTTTCTGCTTTTATTCTACTGGCTTCATCCTATAATATAAAATAAAAAATATCAATTATTTAATTGTGTTTATTTTACTATCAACTAATTTGAAAGTTTCATTTACCTGAATTCCCAATGGTAATGAGTGCGGTTTTGTTCCGCTACCTCCACTACTAGCAGAAGATTCACTTGATAACATACTGACAGTATCACTAAAAGCCGAATCGTTGTCAGGTGAATCTGTTCTAACTGAATCAGTTTTATGTAGTACATGATCAGTTGAATCAACCATATCCATTTTATATCTGGGACCTTCTGATGATGATCGCATATGTGTTCTAGATTGGTGTTGGGCCATTTTTTGAGCATCTGGAATAAAAAATTTGATAAACCAAAAAAAAAACATTCAATTCTAAAGATCTTGAATAAGTTTTTATTGTTTGTCTAGGACATATTTTACTGTGTTTAGCAAATGTTTTTTATCAATACAGAAAAAATCTTTTGAATTACACGCGAAGGTGATTGATAGATAAATATGAGGTATAAAGGGTAAGGTAAATAGAGAAGTCCAAATTGGAGTCTAGCACTTATCACTTGTTGTTTCCATTTTTTATCTGCATACAAATATATATCACCAGTTTCTCATATCTTGAAAGTTACTGTTACGCACTTTTTAGAGATTTCACCACTGGTCTTTTGTATTTGTTGCCCAAAATTAAGTAATGTTTCTGCCAATTATCAGTAATGAAACTGAAATATGCATTTGCCTAGTTATTTGTATTATAAATTATTATTATTATTAATTCCAATTGCGTCGTTTAGATTCTTCCCTTTTTCAATTTAATAATTGTGTAAGGGGATAAATAAAAAATATTTAATGAGTCATAGCCTTGAAACAATCCCATGATTAGAACTTTTATGGGAAAAAAATTGCAAATGTTTGAAACATTTACGATTTCTTACCTGATAATCGTTTACTGTCTCTAGCATCACCAATAGCTTGTTCACAAAGTGTTCCCAAACCGCATAATTCTCCAAGTATAGCATCCAAATCAACATCTGGTGAATCTTCTAAATTTGCCATGGAAAATCGGTAACTATCAATTCTAGGGGCTGTCATTTCTTGATTTGGGGGGCGCAATTGTCCCGCTGATGTGGCGGCATCCAGGCCCTGCAACAAATTAAAACCAATTAGAAATTAAAAGCATTACTGTAAACATATAATCATAATTATTAGGATTCAGTACGAGTAATAGTACATTGTACCTCTTATGTATTTACTTTATCGCATCAATGAAAATTCATTTTTATTAGAAATTATTAGATATTTATAATTTTCATCAGGGCTCCAAGTTTTCACATACCGAATAAATTTTAAACTTAATATTATTGATGAGGTTAAGTTCAAAAATATTAGTAACTTAATAAGTGATTGAAACCACTTAAAAATTTTATTTGGATATAAAAAGTTGAAGAGAATCTATAAGATAAAAAATTGAAAATGGCCATGCATTTTTAATAAATTTATTAGACTATTATTTGTATGAGGCATAAGGTTTATTAATTAAATGGTGTGCTATATTAACCAGAGATTAAAAAATCGTATGAACAAGCATGATTGTAATAGAAAGTAATTTTCCGGTCTACTTGTCTCGACATTTAATGCGAACTGTGGGCTATTAAACACACTGACAGGCAGTTCACATTGTAATTATCATTTAGGAACAAAAGATTTAAAAATTTTAAGACTGTTGTACTCATTAGACTACAATAACAACAGTAATAGGCATTAAATGATACGTAAACTAGTTATTTAATCTTAGAGTTTTGCCTTTAGATTAATTTATTTTAGTACACTGGTATTAAACAATAAATAGCAATGAAAAGTTAAGTATAAAAGTAAAAATGGTAATTTGTAATAAAATGCTTATGCAACGGTTCTATAAGAAAGTGAAATCTGGGTATGTCGGAGAATGTAGAAATATAAAATGAATGTTGCAAAAATGAGATTTTGAAGAAACGCATGGAAAAGCGTTAGATGAGTATATTAACACGAATGTGGCAGTAGAATTGTATAAAAATACAAGTCATTGATTGAGGTTATTAACAGATGGACATCAGCATTAAAGATAGAAGCCAAAACAAGGTTTAAAAAATTTTGCTCTCCTTGTATTGTGTAGGTACCATCTGCAGCCAGGTAAGTTACTTTATGAGTTTTTTCCATTTCTATAACTTATTAGAAGTTACTTGGTCGGCTTATGAGGGTATGAAACCCGTAAATAAAATTTTGCGAAATTTTTTAGCTTTTCCTTCATTTTTCTTTGACTTCGACTAAAAAAAACACAATTTTCTGTGAAAATCGTAATTTTAATGTAAAAAATATTCGAATATATGTAATTAATGGCAAATTTTCCGTACAATTCGAAAATGAAGTCCTTTTTAGTCCACACCTTGTATTTTTGCCGCAAAATCGAATGAATAAATCATTTTATTTCTCATCCCTCTGTTATCTGTGAAGCAGACAATTTTTATTTCCCGGTCAAATTGACGCATTTTGATCTAAAATAGACTAAATAATAAAAAAAATTGTATATCGACACAATAAATATTTTTGCACTGAATCTGACGACAGAAATGAATTCTACGGAAATTTTTAACATGAAAAATACTTAGTCGTACCATTCTTCGTCTTAAGTGATCATAACAACAAACAGATTTAGTCACATAAATTTTGGACAAAAGAAACCTATTTTTGACTGTTCTTCTATAAAGTGGATTTTTCTATCACAATATTCATTTTCCAGGGCTCATACCAAATACCAGTTTAATTTAATTCTCTTAAAAAAAGATTGAAAATTGCGTAATCAAAAATAACTTCAGGAAGTAAAATATAGATAGTTATGCATTATTGATTTGTATTTCGTAGATATTGCAGTAATTTTGATGTGTGTCAGTTTGTCCATCGAGAAATCGATTGATAATGCTTTCCTGCATACAAGCCACGCTATTCTAATTCATGGAACTATTAGAAATGCATAATAGAGCCATTATAATTGATGTAATTGACCGAAAGCGCTTAACAATTGTAAGTACCCTCTCGTCCGGGCTGCACAGCCTCGCGCGCGCTTTATTACTCCCAAGTATGTTGAACTCTTTAAACGTGCTACCGGAACCACTCCCACTCACTTCATTTAATAATCTTTTAATATTCAAAATGCACAAAAAAAAATTATAACATCACACCTGGGAATAGTTTTGCAAACATAACTCCGTAATTAAAAGCATATAATATCTATATGTATGATAAAAAAATTAACCTCGACAGGATCTTTTTGGAAGATTTTCAGGCTTTTGTTAATGAATATTCAGTCTCATATAATCCTAAAAATCCTTATAAAGTATTTGTTACTTTGATATTTCTGCAAGATCTCAAAATTATTTAAATGTCTGAAATATTTTTGTATGTACATATTTGGAAAAGTGTCATATAATTTTTCGAGACTTGTTAGGTTTTGATATTTTTGATATCTACAAGATAAAAATATTTGGGTAACTAAAATAATCCTCTTGAAAATATATTTTGAATTGAAATATTTTTAAAATAAATTGTCCAAGGAATACCGGAACGATGCAGAACCTCAGGGAAATTTCGAAAAAGCAGAAGAGCGGAAACAGTTTCCTCATCTGGAAAAGATGAGTTATGAACAAATGACCAGAGACAAAAGCTGACGGAGATCAACATATTATTTGTAAAAACATTTTAAATTTTTTGAGTTTTGTCCTTCTTTTGTGGCTAGATATAATTATTAGTAAAAAAATCACCAATAATTTGCTATGAAACAGAGAATATAAAGTGTTTTCATTAAATATGTAATATAAAGTGGATCATTAGAAAAAGAAAATACTCGTAATTAAAATTAAGTCTACTTTTTATGGATTAATACTCTAATAACCAGAATACTTTAATAGCTATTCATGCAAATGCACCGGTTTTGAATGTTTGCCAAATGTAAACAGAAAAAAAGCATTCCAGTCACGTGTTCCCATAGTAGTATTTTTCAATATTTACAGTGAACCCGGAAGTAATTTAAATTTTTCATGTTGTCCTTCCATCATTTCCCAACTTTCCCATAAACTTTTTATTTTATTCTAAAGGGGCGCGTGTCACATTTTCCTCCGTGGGTCACCTGGTATCAAAGTTTAAAAAAAAAAAGTATAACTGTAACTTTACCTTCCCGAATTTCCACGATTTGAACATCTCGCTTGCACACACAATGGCAGTCCCTTACATTACATTCCCACCCCCGCAGAACACAAAATTAATTCAAGCCGCGAGCGCGTACAAACATAGACGCAGCGAATTCAATTTCGCGTGCGATTCATCAGCGGCCTACCGTTCACAATTTTTTTTTTATTTCACCACATGCGCGCGCAATCTTTAATTCACATTTTTGTTATTATTTTGTAATAATCAGAAGTAGGAGGTGGAGCGGAGGGTTGATAAAACTTTTAATAAAATCGGAAATGCTGAGATAGTAGCGCGAATGCATGCCAAGGCCAAATGTGGGTGATAATGCGATAATGTCGTTTGTCATTAGTGGGGTACCCCTTAACCTATCTTATCAGTAAGAATGCGATTTTGAATTTGAAATCAAATTGGGAATGTAAATTGCATATTTGATTATCAATAAATTTGTTGGGGGAGAAAAACGCATGTCAGGTCAACCCTCCTCATTTTCGATAGGTTATGGACAGCATGCGAAAAATAGGTGGAAATCTTAATTTTTATCGATCACATTTAGAAGGACACAGGGGAAGTTGATATCACAGCACGAGGAACCGTAATCAATGTGTGAATATCAAAATTGTTACACGGTTTGTTTTTTTAGAGGACGAAGGGGTTGCTTCCGCGTATGACGTCACACTAAACCCGGGAATGCAGCAGGAAGAGGATTCTCCCGCAGGAGCAGGACCAGACTAGTCGACTGGAAGGGGAGCGAGGGTGAGTTCGGTCAGGATCGTTGTAGATCGCAAAGGGCCGCCAATTAAAAAAAAAAAAATTATGGACTAGGAATAGGAAGTAATTGTACCTGTGCCCTATAAGTATCACCGCACGGGGACAATTCAAGAGGAAAGCGGGGCCCCATAATACGGTCGTTAATCACGGGCCCCGTTCTTTTTATAAATTAATTAAATGATCAAAATTTATCCAATTAAATGATGTTTGGAACAGTGCACACGCACACGGCTCAACGCCGACTAAAGGTCAAAAAAAAAATCTTATTACATTTATACTTTTCAAGTAAAAATTCTATCAACTGTTTTATTTCAATTCAAATTTGAGAAATATTACATTTTTAATAATAATCAATCATTTCTGGTCGTCAATAGTGACTAATTAGTTTTAATTTTTATTCCATATTATTTAAGTTTTCTGCATGCTAAAATTAATTCCATCTAACATTTTGGTAACAAACTAAATTGGAATATATAAAAAATTAGAAAAAAAAATCGAACACCAATTAAGAGTTAACACAAATGGGATAGTTCAAGGTGTTACTTCGCACCCAATCCCTTATAGTAGAATTGGTTTCTATAATAGCAAAAAATTTTCAATATCGCTATGTCGTAACATAAAAAAAAATATAAAAATTGCAATAAGGAAGTCTCTTTTTGCATATATTCTTGGAAAAATAAAAAAATTTATCATCACTGAAATGTTTTCTCTGAATGTCTCTATTCACTTCTGTTAGAAATTTTGTTTTTGCGCCACATCTTAATTTTGTGTCATTCGTGTCTGTAGGCACGATTTCCTCGCATGTTTTCAACTTTTCCTGATACGAATTTTTTTTATTGCGGCAGAGCACGCCTCCAGGCCCTTTTAATAACATCCAGTCAGTAGAAACAAATGATCTGGGCCAATGGCGTAACACTTGACCTAGTTTTATATGCATGCCGCCTTCGTATGTTTCGTTTAGGAACTGAACCGTATTCATGTTCTACATACCACCCTTACGTATTTAATGAGATCTACCCTATTATCGTAAAATTCCAAAAGGAAAATGGGGAATGAAATTGCATTACCCCCGCATAAACGAGTCATAATAAATAGTTTAATATTGCAACGGTGGCTCAAACGAGCTGAGAAGTTTCGCATAAAGATTTATGGTAAGCGCATATAAGGTTGAACATATTTTTATTTATTTTACAAGTTTTCATCTTGTACATTTATTAAATTAATTAAGCATGAAACGAGATTAAAATAAACATATTAATTTTTAGAGATCGGCAAAATCTAAAACGTTTTTAAAAAGATTGGATGTCCAAAATCTTTTCTAAACAAAAAGACATAAAGACAGTCTTCTGTCATATTTTCATCCTCACGACAAATATAGTTGAGTGCTTTCAGTTTTGTTAATCTTTTCCATTTTTCCACATATTAAGCAATCCGTTCTAAAAGCTAATGGCCATAATTTGTACCAATTTACACAAATGCACATCATCAAGAACTACTTGAATGTTTGTATTAGTTATAGCCACAAAATTTTGGCTTCTCATTGGGCTATTCCATCAAAATGCACTTCGAAAAATCAGTTCGATTGATTTATTTATACAGCTTTCCTCAATTTTTCTCCTTGCATCAAAACTGGTGGGCATCAGTACTGTTCGTCAAAAAGATCTATAAGACAAACTTTTCAAAAACTGTTATTACTTATTTTCGTGTGAAAGTCAAGAAATTGCAAAGGATAGTTAGTCATTCTAGACGGTGTTAAAAATGTGACAGTATTTAAATAAAATAAAAAGGAATGATTTTTTGAAACCTTATAAATCTGTCAAGGGTTCAATCATTGAATTATAAATCGAAAAATGTGGTCTAGAGATTTAAAAAAAACTTCAATTCTTTTAAAAAAAGTTTCTCTGTCATTTATGTTTTATTGTGCCATGAACGCTTAGCTGCATCATATAACCCGGAATGAAATTCGCCCCCTTTTATCTCGAGTTAACGGATTATCTGCAAAAAAATCTGCAACCGAGCCGATTTAACGGTTCGCGTGGCCTCAGGCGACATAATCGCATTAAATTGGCGAACTCCCGCATGGAAAATCACGCGCATAAAACAAATCGCGCAATATTAAGGAAAAAAAAAATATGCACGGCATCCATAAATCAAAACAAAAATAAAGAAACGGGAAGAAACTACGATCAATGCAACGTTCTCCCACCCTCTTTAAAATTACAAAATTGGTTGGTTGCTTCAATTCGATTCAGGTGGTTAAGGAGATGGCTACGCATAAGCACAGTTTGTGCTTGTGGCATAATTAAATTTACCCCAATGTCCATCCATTTCAGCAACATATAAGTAGGGATGGGGGTGGGATTCATTTATTTTCCCCTTGAAACATAAATTCTGTAAATTAACGTCCATCCAATAATGTAAATTAATTACACCCTGAAAATTACAGCCGCAGGATATTCACTGAGCAACCCCATCACTTTAAAAATGGATGATGAAAAGCGGGGTATGCACTGAAACAGTTGGGCGCAGATTGCAGAATCGATAAGGCACGGATTTATGGGGGCTGATGGCTCAAATATTATATGAAGGTTTATCGGAAACAACAATTTATGACAACGATAAAACAGCAGGAAAGGATCATCCCCTCAAATTATTAAAATTTTTAAGTTAAAACAAAAGAAATAATAGAAATTTGCTGTCCAATGCAAAATTTCCACGTTTAAAATCCAATTATTTCATTAATACATACTTAAAAATGAATTATTATTTTAATAATTGGTGAATTGGGGGTGTTGGTGTCTGTAACGGAGTTAGTCAACAATGACATGACCAATAGGGATAAAACCAATAAAATTTAAAAAAAGTATATATAAATGTTTTTCAAAAGACACTTCAATATTTTTACAATGAAAAAGTGGCACACCTATACTTTATTCAGTACAATTTTCATTGTACGTCATTGCTGCAACGTAAAGTCACATCCATACATGATTTCCAGTTAGATTAATTTCTCCCCGTTTATAAAACGGCAAACAGAAATAAACAATTAATAAATTGCTGGAAGTTATAGATGTATTGTAGTGATTATAATGCTAAAGGAAAAATTCCAGATTGTATATTAAGCTCGCACGATCGTGGTGCATAACATTGTGCTGGATAAACCATACCTATACAGAAAGAATTAACTTTTAAACATTCAAGTTATTTGTTAAACTTACCTTATCAGAGATTTTATCATCAACACTGATTAAATGGAATGTGTTGTACTTTATATTGTGTCATAAAGTTTGTGTAAAAATTGATTAATTTAAGATCATAATAAATTTCATATTGTTTATATAATTATTGTCGGTGATTAGATTTTTAATTAATAAATTATGCAGAAGTTTACAAATACACATTTGTAAATAACGAAAACAGGAACTATAAAGATTTTGTATGAATAAAATGCAATTGTAATAATTGGTACATAAAGTTTTGGCACACCCTTTCCACTTGTTTTATCATGTTTTTAACCAATTTTCGAAAAATCAATTAAAACGATCATTTTTTTATAAATGCATATATTCAAATAAAAAATACCTTAAAAGCTCAATAAAATACATGAATGCAAGAGTGGTACTAGAAATAAATGAATAATATCTAAATATAATCTAGTTTTAGATAAATTAATGATTTTGATTGACAATAATCTTTATTTTATATAAAACTAGCATAAAAGTAAAATTTTAAATTATGTACGTATTTGTTACTAAAAACTTAAAAAATACGTAAACTACATTTATCCACAAAACAAGTTCGGATTACACAGTATCACTACAGAAAAGTCCAAGTATAGGCAGTTATTTAGAACAAAATGTTTCATAAAGACGTTAGCCATATTTACACAATTAAAGTGTATTTACACTTTATATAATATGTAAATCACTCATTTTCATACTTTGCCTTTTATTCTTTTCTTTTTTGGCGTTTCGCTCCCTTGGCAGGTGTATTTCGTGGTGACACAGATCTCTGTCTTACATTTTTGGATTTGCACATGATACAATGGAAGACATCAGGTATATTAGTTTTCCTAATTTTCGCACAAGATAAATGTATCCATGTCAAACATTTTGAACACTCGATCATAGGCCGACCCGCAAAGGGTTTGCCGCAATAACAAGTAATCGGATCATTTTCATCTGCAACTTCTGGTTTGTCATCATCTTGACTAAAATTTGCAACTTCAGAATCAATGCTAGTTCCAGGAGTGTCTAAAAGTGGGGGAGTTTGGTTAGACTCAGGACTTGCATCTTCTGCATCTTCAATACCATAATTTTCGTACTCCAAAACATAGGTACAAAATAAATAAAAATTGTAACTAGTTCTCGATGTATGACTATCCATATTTGAAGCGTCATTATTTGTAAATTCTTCTGACATTGCAATAAAATGTCTTGTTAATATGGATCACTACTTTAAATAAGTTTAATATATCGTGGGTTTTTAAAGAAAAAAAATTATTGTGAAATAACTCTGTGACGAAAATCTTTACAGAATTGAAAAATTTGCTTCTAATATTTCTTAGTTCGAATATGTCATATGCGGGTTATAATTTTGACTTCGACAATGAATGAAAATAAAATAACAAACAATTGAATTACATGGAAACAGTTTTTGTATATTGGACAGCCATGAAATTGTAATTATTACCTTTGACAGGAAATTTTTTTGAAAGTATAACCTACTGTTATACATTATGAACTATAAATAAAAATTCACTTAAGTTTTGTGTCTGAATTTTTTAATTAGTTGTGTCTGGTAAACTGAACGTTAATTGACTTAATTAGATTTTAAAGGAAATATTAATAGACACCCTACCCGCATTATAATGAATTAAGCTCTAATTTTATCTTTACCCTCTACTTACTGCCTTGCATAATCTTATTTTACTTTCATACTTTATTTTGCTTTTTTAATGTTTTTTTTTTTAAGTACTTTACAGGGATAGCAGAAAAGAGACGTTTTTGCCTTATGCTGCATTTGAAATTGATTTATCTCACTCCTCTTGTTTTAGGGGAAAGTTTTCAAGGGATGAAACAAATGGTGCGAGAACTATTTCTGGTTTTAGAAGTTGTACGTGCACTACCACCATCATGTCCTCTTATTCAAAGTCGCGTTTTATTTATAAATGCATCCGTTATACCATTTCCTTCCTTATTTTAAAATAAATGGAGTTTTTGTGATAATTCTGAGTTTATGAAGTTTATTTTTGAAATAGAAGTAATTAGTAATCATTTCCAGAAAAGGAAAACTAATTAAAACAACATTTTTATTTTTTGTAAGACAAAATCTTTTTCAAACATTACATATAATGTGATAAGATTATAAGTACATACATATTAACAAATTGTTTACATGTGATGGTTATTTTTTACTTTTCGAAAAAAGTTGTAAAACAAAAAATATTTAAAAAATTTAAAATATGTTAGAAGCGCCATCTCTTAGCATTGTTCTATACCTAACAATGAATTTTATTAAAATTATTATTCAGTATTGTAATTTTTAAAAGTGTTATGACGATAATAATCGTTCTTGTCGATGTTCTTAGAAAAAAAAAGAAAAAATATTTTGAAATGATTTGGAAAAAGAAAGTCGACCCTGATTTATTTTATGAAAGAGATTTAACTGTCGAATTTATGTGTCATTTTATCTTCGGGGTTTATTTTATTCGATAATTTAATGAAAATAGCCGAAAGTTCCGTGTTGCGATTAAATTCATGAAATACCCCTTTTATTTTCTAATCTTAAAAGCGTGTTAATCTTCCAGATGTTCGTAGAAGAAATTTGATTCCCCTTTCCGTCTGCACTCGCCACTTTGTAGGGTCGAACACCTCACGTCCGAAGAATGCGCGCAACACTTCTTATTATTTAGTTTATTAGTTAACCGGAATTCTTGAGAGAACTCCGTCACTCTGTGGCGCGCGTTCTGGTCTTGATGCAGTCCAGACTTATGGAATGTATAATTACAGAGTTTGAGGGAGGCCCGATAAATACGTTTCGAAACTAGACATGTGGAGTTAGTCCACTGGATTAAATTTTCAGATATAGGGGTTGATGACGAAACGACTAGGCGTAAATTCAACCCTGATAGTAAATTTGACCTCGGGTCAATGGCGCTTTACAACGACCATGACACAACACGAGCACACTGGGTACAAGGATCGATACTATACTATCACAACTTTAAACACAGTATCTTCTTGTTTTCATTTCCAAAACATGCTTCATTCAAATGGAACCTAAAAAAAAAGTTAACAGTTTCCCTTAGGTTATAAGTTCGGATTTTATATGAAATACATACGATATGTGAACACGTCTAGTAAAAAAACTTCGAACTAATTTTCATATTTCAATATATTTGAGCGATGATGGATTCTTAAAAAAAACAATTGAAGCGTACTCGATCTCTTCGATAGATAACATTCCCCTTTATTTCCTATCTTTTTCAAAATCGAATGGAGGTTATGAAATCGAACTGAGATTTGACAAATCGAAATTATCAAACGCGTATCTCGTTTTCGATTAGTGTAATATCATCAATTGCAGTTTCCTATGAGAATTTCAAACGGCTTTGTTTATGTAAACATGGAAACCATCTCGATTGTCACGTACTCGTCGAGATGGAATGCCATTGTACATTTTGATGAATCAATTTTAAACAATTTTGATTCGATCATATAATTTTATTCGTATAATTTTGACTCAATTTGATTGAATAGACATCGATATGTTTTTGTCTGAATAAAATTCGATCCCTAAATATAAAAGGTAAACAACCCTAAGCTCTGTTAACAAAAATAAAGATTTCTAAACAAATTCTTGTTTTTTTCTTATCGATTTTTTATTCATTCCGATTGTACCGTTATTTAAAGAGTCGTTTTACTTCCGTAAGGGGCTAGTGTAACACGCAGGATGCCCTATTAATACATCCCTGGCTACTTCCTGTTGAACTCTCCGCGCACATTGTGGGTTTTCAAAGCAGATGGCCTCTTAATTCTCCTACTGTGTGCGATAACAAATGGACCCCTCTTTAAAAATTTAATTGAAGCACTTCTTCGCTGTAAAAAATGGCTTCACAAATTAATAGTGCCCACATCACACAATTACACCCTTTCAATATAAATGGACTTGCATCATTATGAAATCACTTTTTTTTATTTAAGATTATGAAATCGTAATAGTATATTATTAAACAACGTGCTTCATAAGATATTATTTTGGTTCATATACGAGTGACATTAAAGGTAATTATCATTTTTTTTAATTGCGTATTTAAAGCTGTATCAAAGTAGAATTTTTTACAAAACAAAGAAATTTTTTTAGTTTTCCAAAATATTATTAGAACTGTGCATTACAAATGGGCATTCAATAACAGCACATAAAATTAACATAACAATAAAATTTTATTGATTTTGGAAGTGTCGGTTGTTATTTTCGAATTTTCAATGAACATTTCAGATGTATAAATCACAGATGTTACAAAAAAAGTAAATATAATTTTTACAATGTTGTATCTGATCACGTATTTCAATTTACGGTCACTTTCAGAGGGTTTCAATTTATTCAAACATCTGCATACTGCATTCTAGGGGTGTAAAACTGCCATTAAAATGTCAAACGGGGGTGCGGATTAAGTCAATCCAGCCGCGGGTGGCTTTTTTCGGGGTAATCTGCTTCTGAGTCACGAATTGAGAATGCAACAGAGCTAAACGAACCCTTACGTTTTTTTAGGGGTGGAAGAGAAGTCGTGATGATGCATCCACCCCCTATTGCAGCACAATATGATTCATTATAAATATCAGTCACTCTTTTAAAACAAAACAAAAAATGAACATGAAAAAATTACAAGGAATTCTTTTATTTTTTGAAATAAAAAAAAATATATTTACAACTTTCCAAAGAAAATTCCAGTTTTCAAAAAAAGTTAACAATTCTTTGGGAACTTTTAATGTCTAAAATTTAACCATTACAACTTTTGAAAAATCAACCATTATAAAAAACTGTAGAAATTTCGAGCATTCTTTGAGCTATTTAATGATATTTTCGAGGTGTTTCAAGCACTCACCATTTTCAGAAAAATTCGAGGAAAATTGCATTTTTTCGCGCTAAGATTTGATTCGAATTTTGAAAAACGGTTGTGCGTAGCCCGTCATTTTCCAGAAAATCGAAGAAAACTACTTTTTTGTACTAGGTTTTTATTCCAATTTTGAAAAATTTTAACTATTTTAAAAAATGATTTATATAAAAATTTCGAGCTCTTCGAGAAAAATATCATTACAAAGCTTAAAGAGTTGAACTTTTCACATACAAACGAATGCTTTTCTTATTTTGAAAAAATTTTGTTATACAACTTTTTTCTTCTCACGGAGACAATTTTAGAGATATTTTTCTAATATTTTTTTTAATTCTTCTAATTTTATACAACTTTTAGAGGCATCTAGAGAATTTTTTAAAGTCTTACAAATTTTCTTACTTTCAGTTTCCGCGAAAATTTTGTAAATTTTCGAATCTTGTTCATTTTTTAAATTTTCGACAATTCTCTTAATAAATTTAAGAAAACTTTTCAATTTCCTTACAAATTTTTCCCATAATCGTGCTTACATACATAATTAAAGTTATAAAAACTTGATTAATTGATGGCACTTCTCAATATAAAATTTAAAACATATTTATTAACATTTTATTTGTTTTCTTTTAAACGTAGAATAATAAATTCTGGTAGTCTTGTTAAGAAAGAGTTGTGTAGTTGATACATTATCTTGGACTTCCTGTTTTAAATGCGATAACCCGGAGTAGGCGAGCACGACGCGAGCACATTTGGTAAGCAAAAGAACTCGCCGTGTTTCAAAATGGCTTGCTCCTTGATCGCCTTTTGTTTGTCGACTTCTTCAAACATATCGGTCGGATGTGGCGTCGCGCCGCACAAATATTAGGGCGACTATGAAAAACAAATAAGTACATGTGATAACCGAACAAGAACAATTGACAACACACAAACACACTACTTAAATTTTCAAAAATGGGCACAAAAAATATACCAAAACAAGAATAAGATAATAACGTTTATTAATTACACTTGAAAATTAATTTGCAAAATAAGTTTTAGGTCACATCCCAACAAATTTATCTTTAATTGATTTCAATTTTATAATTTTTATCGTCCCAAAAAGATAACAAATACAAAAATTTGCTTTGATAAGTACTTTTCCACAACAATTTTTTACTGGAACTTCAACTAGAAATTGTAGAACAGGACTGTGTTAATCAATTGCAATAAACAAATCTAAGGAAAATAAGAAATAGAAGAAAGACTTCTAAAGGTAACGAGTGGAACAATTCAATTCTATCTAAATAATAGTTAAGAGCAGTGGTCTCAGATTCAAAATGACGAAGTATGGAAGGGAGTTGAGCCAGTTTTGATTTGAGACCTCTGGGTTAGAGCATCTAGCACAAAAAAAGAATGAAGAAAATCGGTTGCACGAAAAATATGAGAAAATAAAAGGGGAATACGCTAAAAAAGGAGAGGTGAAAAACATAATGCTATGAATGATGTGGTAACTTTTGTGAAACTATTTAGCAAAATGTAATGAGAAATAAAGCAATAGTCAAAATGATGATTTTTGGCACCCAAACTAACTAAATGCAATTTTTTTAGTATTTAAGCCTAGAATTGCAAAATTAACTGTCCCATTTGACAATGAAAAAAAAACAAGAAACCAGTTTTTAACGATAATTCCATTAGATATAGGACAAATCTTTTCTTCAGAAACTATGATCTATCATCAATGATTGAAAAAAAAACTACAATATTTTTTCTTCACCAACTGGACTTTGGTTAATTCACCATTCAATAAAAATATATCCTAAGGGTAAAGACTCTTTAGATTATAGAAATAATATTGCATGCTACACGCTTATAATGGCAATTATTGACTATCATTATAAACTTGTCTCACAAAACATTTATTATTCTAATGTCAAAAATATTTTATAATTCAAAAACTTATTGAAATAGTAAAATGTGATATTATTTCAAGAATCGCTTTGTTCGCTTTTTTTTTTGTTTTTTTTACATTTTATTTAATAAATTGAGTGTTTACCGATTCATCCGAATAATTCGAGTAATTGTCTTCATCTGTTACAAAATCCAGACTGTACGTCGTCTTAATGGGTTCAGATGACCGCCTAATCCAAGACATGTTCACCACTACACACACACATTCACACACAAAACAAAACCGCTTGCCCTTTGTACTCAAGCAACAAAATTTTGCCCACACAACAAAAAAAACAATCGACGACCGCCAGGTCCAAAGGGTAACATTTTTTTTAAAAGATGTCTCGCATATTACAACATCCGTACCGAATGCACATCACCGACTGCCGCGGTAAGGCACGCACAGGCACAGGCACAAGTACTAAATCCGCGCCATGTGTTCGGTCTTACCGCAGGGCCGTACCGAGGAGGGAACTACCAGCACCAATGTAGGCGGATGTGACCGACCGCACAAACGGGAAACAATACAAATAAAAAAAAACAATAATAACATTTGAACCATTGTTACATACAAAATTGTACATTCTATTCACAATAATAAAACACTTCTTGAATATTCAACGAGCTATATTTTAAATATGTAGTCAAAATAACAATACCAAAACTATTTAGAAATAAATATAACAGAAAAAAATAATCGAACAGGTATTACCATACGCGGTTAGTATTATAATGAAAGATTGGTTGGATACAGCTCTCCTAACTTTCTATTCCTCGACATATCTTTCGTTCATAATAACCAGGGCCGCTGCTAACTCTTACATAAAGCTTTACTTCATCAACATTGTTGACAACAAGGGAAAGTTGGGAAAGAATTAGTAAAAAAAGAGGGAGACCAAGATTATCACTTATTATTTCTTCTACATCGTTTTTCTTTCAAACAATTATGGCTACTTTAATAAATAATTTCTTTAGAAAATGCAATTATTCTGCTAATTTTAACAACTCGGTTATAACAACATTTCCCAAATGTTTTGATCATTATTCTTTTGGGATTTTTCATCTTCCTTTGCTCTACTACATCTTTTCCCAACAATTCCTTTTTATTGGTTATTTTTTTTGTTCCAATTAATTCATTCTGGTTTTTAAACTTTTGTTTTGTCAAAATAAACAAAAATTAAAGCGAGTGGTTTTTAAATTTTATGGAAAGAAAAATAGAAATGAATTTTTATTTTGATAATATTCTTTGCAATTATTCAATTTTTTTTGTCTTTTCGCTTTTAATAGCATACACTATTAATTAATTTTTTTTGTGACTGTTGTCTAAATGAAAATTAATTTATTACTGTCCTGTATAAGAGAGGTGAAGCGGGAGTGTGCCGAAAAATAGGGGGAGATCGCGCGCACTCCCAACTTGGGATATTTTGAGTCATCATCGTTGATGGGTATGTGAGCACGACTTGCGGGAACAAGAGGGGAAGTTACAAGTAGCATCCTGAGCGAGATCCCGTCTGGAGCGATCAGAATTAAAAGTCGACAAATTAATATCGTTAGCAATTGGAAATGTCATTATCTCGGGAGAAATAAAAATAAAACAGTAAAAATTGCAGGATACTCAGAAAAAATTAATTAACACTAATTATATTTAACCCAAAAATTACAGGAAAAAACATTAACAATTGGTTGGCGTCTATAATTTTTTTTGAAATACCGTATAACAAAGAAAATGAGAAAAAAAAAATTGAACACGATTAATCCCATTTGATTGACTAATAATAAATAGTAATAAAAACAAAATAATTTTTTGAATTTAAATTTTCGTTGTTGCCATATTTCAATGTTATATATGAATAATTTATTATTATACATTCATTCCCATTATGTGAAATGTGACAGTCAAAAGACTTTAATTGGAAATGGGAGAGATTTCACAATAATAATTTTAACAAATCATTTCGATTTATTTTTATTATAAAAGTTCAACTATTTGTATCCTGTAACTTGAAAAATTCAAAATTTATCATTTTTATTCAGATTCACTTTGGAATTCTATTTATCTTCTATCTGTCTAATTTTATTTGCTTCCAGAACCAAAGAAATAAAACTTCATTTTATATCTGCACTTTGATTTTTTCTGTCTTTAGTTTTGATTGCCGATTAAGCTTTTCTTTCAACCAAATCTTATCGATCAAAAGATGTATTTTGTGGGGCAATAAAAATGATTTAGATAATGTAGTGTTATTGTATCTTGCGCCCGGAAAAATGAAGATTACGGAAAATGTATTTATTTTAATCTTTTGGAGGTTGCAGATTTCTAAAACATAACTAAAATGTAATTAATTCAGAAGTGCAAGAAAAAAATAAAGCGTTAGTTAAATTGATTCTGCAAGTCTGGCTGTAGGTTTTGATGGTCCACAAATTATAAATGTCAAAAGTCTTTTACAGAATAATAAAAACTTACCATTTTGAGAAAAAAAATTCTAATATGGTATACGTACAAAGTTGCTTACCTGAAACAAAAATAAAATTTTAGATATCTAACGAATAAATAAAAATTAGTTAAATAATTTTCTTTCACTTTATATATTTTTCAAAATTCTACGAATTGAATTGAAAATGCCTAAAAGGGTGGTTACGCCATTTATCTGATAATTTCAAAGGTTTGACTTTAAATGGTTACATGGGTTTTTGTTCTGTGTGTTAACTTATCTCTTCAGATTAGTGATATGAAAGTTTAAAAAATTTAAATTATCGTGAAAAATGTAAAAGATTGGGTTAAATTTTATAAGCAAATAAAAAATATCGCTAAAAGAAGTGATTCTTCACATAAAATCATATTTTTCATCTTTGTACTTATACGAAGATACACAACTACATATTTAGTTTATAGATGTCTTTTGTATAATAAAAATTTAAGACGTTTATTATACAAGCGGCTTCACTTTTTGATATTTAGTTCCATTTTTATTCTTGTTTGTAGTAAGTTCATAAAAATATTTCAGTGTCGGTTGTGTTTATTGTGTCCCAATTTCTAGGAAAATATGACGGGTGGGCTGGTGCGACGTTTTTCTTGTATAAATTTTGAATAATTTCGTGGGTGGTGGGCCTTTTTTTTGGACCTCCCGCTTTTTATTATCTCGCCTTTTTAGATAGGAACAATGGGATTAAAACTGCTTTTTTGATATTTTTATCTAGTACTACGAATACTATCTCACCATTCTCACCTATTAACCGATCAAATTCCCCCTCTTTTTCTATTTAATAATCAGTTTCCAACATAAATCCTTGAGGTTCGAACGGATGGAACATATATTGACCCTCAGGCATTAACACAAACGCTTTGATTACAATAATGAATATCTTAATTATATGGAAATAGAGGGATTTGTGTGACGTCATAACGATCGGTAACGAGTGCATTCTTGTTTGTAATGATTTACTTTGTTCTACCTGGAAGTGGTTCAGGTCGAGTAACTTTCGTTATAAATTGAAATAATTGGATTTGTTTTTGGGTCATATCCAACATTTAGCACAAGAATTCATTTCATTTTAATAAAGACAACAAAATGCTTTTAATTTAAACTGATACTTTATAATTTTCCCTCTACAATTCTTCTTAATTAAATGTAATCAAGAAGATTCCAAATTTTAATTTTTGGATCATTAATTCCACTTAAAACTTTAAAAGATAGAAAAGTATCAACGACATTTTTTAGTGTATTTTCTATTTTAAGCTAAACAGCCAACTATAGACAAATTCGGCAGTAAAAACTAATTTTAGAGTCCATTTTAAGCTATTTTTCTGCCGATTTCCTCCATTTTACTGACAATTTTAGAAAATAAAATATTTATTTAATTTCTCAACTTCAATAATTTGTATTTAATTTTTTTATTTTTATTTTGCAACGTAATTTTTCCAAAATTTGTTGCTTTCTAATTGTTATTAGATATTATATCAAAATTCTGTTGCTACTATATCAAACATTTTCTAAATGGAATTTCTTGGATTTAATAATGAAGAGAAGTTTAAATTGGTCCAAAATCTAGAATTGATGGTATTCAAAAAATTTAATTTAATAAATTTGTAATATGGTCAAAATGGTAAATACATTTATAAAAAGATTTTTGATTTAGCGAAAACGGGCAAAAAACTGTTAAATTATATATTCCGTAAGATCAATTTGATTTATTCCTTCAAAAGTTACGCAATGAAACAAGATAGTTCGCACCAGTAATAATTATTATAATATTGGCAATTTTATATTTTTTATAATAATTTTATTATATCGTGACGTTAATTTGAATAAGAATATTTTTTTGAAAAATATTGTGCTGTGAGCATAATTACCTATGGAATTAGAATAAAAAAATCGCACGAAGGTCAGCTCTATGAAATCGCGTGATTTCAAGTAATTTGTAGAATGGCGTAATTAAAATGAGATGAGGAAAACTATGGGTGGACAGACGGACAACTACGATGACACAGTTAACGGGGCACTTTGGAGTTTGCGCTTTAGAATTATAGTATCTCTACTGTGCCATGGTCAACTACAAAACATAATTTTTTCATTTAGGTACTAGACAATTCCATTAGTTTAATTAATGAAGAAAAAATAAAACAACTGGTTGTTAATCGTGCACAAAATGATAACTAACAATATTTTCATTAAAAAAAAAAAAAAAAATATGCAGAAAAAAAGGAACTGAATGTTTCTATTTTGGAAAATATATTTTTTTGCAAATGGTGTAGGAAGTATAAACAGATTTTATTAATTGTGAATGAATATCATCCAGTCAATTAAAATTTGACTTGTTAATTTTTTTTCCATTGCCATTTCTTGCCTTCGGTAGGTCATTTCAAACATTTTCTTCTCTTTTCAAAACTATAGTAAAAAAGATTTGCCTATTGAATTGAAGATAAATATTGTTCTTCGATGAAACATAGTTTTAGTGCGAAAAAATGATGATTCCTAGTCACAAAGTCTAAAATTTTGCAATGATGTCTAAAGGTAGTGATTTCTAAAAAGATTTTTCTAACTTTGTGTTTCTTTGGATTAATTTAAAATATAATTTGAATTGATTAAAAATTAATGGGTGCGAGTATAAATGAAAAATCTAATTTGAGTTCCATCATTGTTTATAATATTATTTAATATTAGTAAACATAGAAAGAAAAATTACGCAATCATATATAATTAAAAAACAAAATGAACGTTATTTAATTTGCATATAAATGCTTGACACACATGTGCGTATAAAATGTATTAAATTTTCTTTTATTTAAAAATCTTGATAAAACGAACCATTGGACGTCCGCATTCCAAGCTGAATCGTTTAGGTGGCATCTTGGATGGTACGACGAAGATCCTCGGCCTTTCGGATGCCATCATGCTAGTGCTGCGAGAGATTCTGACCTCGCGATCATTCACTCTGACCAATCTATAAGCATCGTTTTCATCGCAAATATTTTTCGCCCGGAAACTACCCCCACAAAACATTTTTAATAATTTCACTTTTAAAAATCACTGTACATAATCCAACTGGAAAAGCGCGGGACCCGCACACAATGATGAATATGCGTGTGTGCTGTGCGCACCTCACCGCTGAGTGAACTGAAAAATCTTGACCATGTGCACAATTCGAAACGCACACCTTGCTAGAGGTAGAACCAGTTGACAAAGACGATGTTCGTGTAAATAAAGAAGGTGGGAGAAAGATGGGGAATCGGTGGTTGAGGGGATCCTCAGGTAAAAAGCGAATTGTGCGCGGCATGCAACATGCAAACGGGAGATTGCATGACCTGAGGGTTGTAAAGAAGGCAGAAGGGCGCAAGGAGTAGGATTCACCCGAACTCTATTTCTATTTGTTAATCTAAATATGAAAATCAAAATTGAAAGTACGTTATTTATCGTATGTGTGTCGCAAATTTTTTCCATACATATTGCGGAACAGATTTCCCGAGGGCATTCCGCACACACAAAGTTGTACAAGAAACAAACGATCCGCGGTGTGTAATTACAATTAATAACGGGACTGTTAGAACAGCAAAAACTTGTAATTTATATTACATGAATATTTGATACAAAAAGTAAAATCAAAATATTACACGTACATACGGTACACATATTCCAGAAATTATTAACATGCACTTAACTTTTAAAAATTAATAGGCAATTTGGAAAATATCATTTTCGATTTCCTTTCCTGAAAATTCCCCAATTTTCTTATTTGATTTTATGGATTTTTGTTCCATTTTTTAGTTCTTTAATAAATTTTTTACCATCCTTCAAATTTAATTGATTTTCTTCATTTTTTTCTTCGACACTCTCTTTTCAAATTTTAAAATATCCTACAAATTTCTATTTTTTCTTATTATTTTCTAAATTTTATAGCGCTTTGGCTTTTCTTCAATTATTATTCAACTTTGTGCTTTTTCCAACTTTATCTCAACTTTTCGATTTTTTCATTGATTTAAAAATGAAAAGTAGAGTAACCAAATATACATTATTTGCCAAAATAGTTGTAAAAATGTAAAATGGTTCAGTATTCAAATTTTTTTTTGATTCATCTAGTTCATTTTTACATTTTTCCAATGCAGGAAGTGATTAGATCAGTGCTTTGGTTTTCCTTTCAAGTTTTGTTTGTATAGTTGTAGTTATCGCCCTGTGACGCACAAATCTGATGAATCAATGTCTAAATCGGTTCCCTATTCGCATTTCCATACCGTCCATTCTTTATCTGTTTATTAGAGCGCGGGAATGTGTTCATACATGGATCGCCTGAGTAATTGCCACAAGATTACAAAATCCATTACCAGTAATTAGAAGAGGAAGCGCGACCGGATAAGACAATGCTATCAAGAATGATTCAGATAGTTCCTTATTTACTACCTAAAGAATTTTTATAAAATAAATTGCCGCTTCAGAGATTCAATAAAATGAATTCACGCGTTGTGAAAAATTGATTTCATTGAATATAAAAATCTATGAACTAGCAACAATTTCGAAAAAATTTTCTTTAATTTCTTATTTTTAAAAATTTGTTGTTTCAAATTTTAATTATTTGTGTTTTTCAAGGCATATTTGATATTTTCAATAATTAATATTGAAAAAAAAAATAATGCAGAAATATTTTGATTTTAGGTTTTATGTCTAAGTTGGGAAATGTTTCTATAATTATACGTATATCGATCAATTTTCCCCTCAGACCATTTTCGTATGTTTTTCGTGCGGAAGCCCATTAACACCCAATCAGCCTTTATCACGGATAATGTCCGTTGTTAATGGGATTAAGAGGATAGGGTGTCCCCCTCAAGAACCCAACACCTTTTTCGGTTTTGTTTGCTTTTATTACAGGATAGCATCAGCCACTGTGGTTGCAAACAGAAGAAATGCAAACTGGGCGGACGCGTGTTTGAATAATTTAATGTGTGTAACATTATACCTTGCTTTCCGATGACCTTTGGAATGTAATGCCTTGCACTGACACAGCTAATCAACAAGTCTACCTATCATCGTGGGAAATAATTGACACTTTAGAACAAACGGAATATTTTTTACAAGCGAGCCTTTAGATCGATAAATTAAAATTCGAAAAAAACCATTTTTACATGTTTATTTGTAGAATATACACATGTACTTTTAATTTGGTTATAAGACGAAGAGATATGGGAGCATCCATAAATTACGTCACACGAAAAACAGTTTTTTTTTGGGTACCAACTTCCCCCTTGTCACAAAGTGTCACAATGAAATAGATACAAAGTTACGTCACAAATTAAGAAATGGACCCTCCATTTTTTATGAAAAACATACTGACTGATCTTTTTTTTTAGTGTCACAACAATGCTTCCTCATATCATTCACAAAGTTACGTCACATTCATCAATGCACGTACCCCCCACATCCCCGCCCAAGGTCATAAACTGTCACAATTTTGTGAATTCTAGATTTTTTATTACTTTTTTTACGGGTATAACAATTTTTACACAATTTTGTCTTTTATTTATTTATTTTTGTTGTAAAGGTATTAGTTGTGGCGAAAGAGACATCGAGTATTATGAAGGATTGATTCACTTTCGCACCGATACATCATCCTTAAACTGTCTCTAGTATCATCCTTTAAGTGCCCATCATCAATCACTTCCCTAGGGGGTGTATCACTTCGATACAGTTGATTTGTGGAGGTTGACTTATTTCAATATAAATCTTCGTGACATTTCCACCAACCCCACAAAAATGGAAGGCACGTAATTATAGGCATTTTAAATTAAATTCTGTCCGATTGGAGAAAAGAGGAAGGTAACATTATAAATCCTTTCAATTTTTTGTGTATTTGCAAAATGCTTAGGAATACGAAATGCGATCGGCGCATGAACATCTGCCGCGACCCTTACTTGCACCTTGCAGTGTGTTACCTGTACGACACACCTGCTCAAACTCTAATTGAATTTTTATCTGACTAAACGTCCGAAGAAACCGAGTCCCTAATTTCAACATTTTTTTATTGACTTTCAATTTCTGGGATATTTTTAGACCCCGAATTACACATCGGGATTTATTCTTTTGACGGCGCCAAGCGTCTCGCCGTTATGCGCCATCAAACTCTCGTGAATCACCAAAACTTTATGAGATTTACTGGACTCGTTTTTATTTTTCTGTTTCAGGTGAGTGTTTTCCTAGTGGGTTGTGGATCGTGGGCCTAATAAATATCCTTGGCGAAATGAAGGTAGGTAGGTATAAGGCCAGATGCTGGCACAAGTCCACGCGTAAACCATATGGTGTTTCAATGCAGCTGCACAATCTTTACAGATTGTGCTGCACCCCCTAGTAGCATGAGGCGCGGGGCTCGCGCGGGGCTGACACCACCGACAGGTGGCACACGTCCAAGTACAAGGATACATGAAATGCAACAAAACCATTTTAGGGTTCAACCACATTTAAAATAATAGCGCACTTAAGCGATCATATCGGGTAATAACAGGTGTCAACATGTTAACGACACATGTCAACTTAATTAAATCATATTTCAAAACGATTTTTCAAAAAAAAAAAACGAATCAAACATATTTTAATCATAATCACTTTTGCGTGCATTTTTTTAAACATGCAATAACCAATTATAAATGTCATCGCTAATTAATCCAAAAGTTGGCTAAATACTAATCTGAAAACTTCCTCATTCCTGCATTTCTTATGCAAAATCGAAAAAACCGTTTCGTTTTACCCCTGTGCATCTGTGAAGCAGCCAATTTTACTACCTGCTCAAAAGTCAAATCGACATACTTTGATCTAAAATAGCCTAACATTTTTTTTTGTATCGGAGGTTCAAGGTTTGAAAAAAAACTGCTAAAAGTGGACTCAACTCAAAAATCTGGGTTGCATTAATTTATCTTTATCGAAACTGCTTTCATCAAATGATCAAAGTCTTTTAATTTCTTTTTCTGTATGAGGTAGCAATAAGATAATAAAGAATTAAAGATGATTTTTTTATTTAATAGAGAAATTTTAATGAAAGATAAAATTGATTCATGATGTAATGCCTTGATGATATATGTAAAATGTTTATAACCTTAGTGCAAATTATATAAACAAGATTCAATTTTTATCGGCGATAATGTTGATCAAAGAATAAAAGGTTAAAAGTGCACGAAAACAAAGACAGATCAACATGTGCGGCTTTCAGTACTTACATCAATAGGAACACGTGCGAATTTAAAACTATTACTTTGTTGTTAATAAGCAAAATAAATTTTCATATCAATGCGAATAAGATAGAATTTTTAAAGAAAATAATAAGATTTTGATTTAAAAATAATAAAATGCATTGGTCAAGCAATGGTGAAATGTAGTTGGCAATTTTGGGATAGTTAAAGTAATTAATGTGTTATAATAATCAAAATTGTGTTACAACTTTAGTCAACCAGGTTGTATTGTATTTTCTATTAGTAGGTACAGAATGGTTATAAATTAGGGCAAAATCCATCATCACTTTATAAAAAAATAATTTGGGGTCAACTTTCTGATTTAATCCCACGAATAAACATGAAAATCAATTAATATTAATATTTTTGGTGGTGATGTAATATAAATTTGTAAAGAAAAATAAACAGATACGATAAAAGTAAATAAATGGTTGCGCAAAAGTTTTACGTGGTTTGAACATTTCACCTGGTGCAGGTGTTGTTCGTCCCGCGTATTGTGCCCGTGGTGCGTTGTCTCATTGAATCTGTCCAATGCATTATTTATAGAATCTGTGTGTCGACCCCCGAAGCACAAAAAAAAAACGAAATTTGTGCGCGTATTTTGCGCGACGGGCGCCGCATAATTAACGAATGACATGGCGGGGATATGTTCGCGACATCTGCCGCGGTTTAATACGCGTCCATAGAGAAGAAAGAAAAAAACAGGAGCCGAAGAGTTTTAAAACAAATAACACATGTGCAAATGTGGCGGCGATGACGATAGTCGCGCCTGCGATATGAATTCGATTTAGAACATGCACAGATACATTAACCGGCATTAGCCTATTTATATGATGTAATAAATTGGGTCCATTGTCAGATACTATCAACTTATGTATTATCAACGATAATACTATAAGAATTTACTATTCTACCCCCGAACAAAAATAACACTTTTCGTTTTATGAATTTTTCAGTAAATTATGTTTGCTTTGAAAATTTATAAGAAATTTTTAAATGTTTTTCTACTTTATCTATTTTTCTTAAGACCATCACTATTTGTAGAGGGACATTAGCTTATAGTGCCCGATGTTGGGGGAATCATAAAACTTTTTTATGACGAAAATTGTTTGTGCCAAAATATTAAATTGTTGTAATAGTTGAAATTTATAGATATGAAAAAAAATATAATAAACCTCGGAGGTAGAAATACGAACAACAAAATTAAAAGATCAAAAGTAGAAGTTTAGTAAAAAAATGTAGAGCACAAGACCAGATAAAATAAGTATATTCCTCAATTTAGAAAGAGAATACTCAAATAAAGAGTAAGAAGACCTTTAGGAGATAGCCGAACTATGGGTTTACAATTTCGTCTTAATATGATAACTAAAGGTGCTTAAGCAATAAAGATTTACATAAGCCGTAATTTTTAAAATATTTAAAATTTTAAAGCAAGTCAAAAAATATTATTTCTACGTCATCAGTTTATTCATTTTGATGATTTTCATGAATCATTTTAAAATAATTATTACACAGTTGATTTTGAAATTAGAATTGCCGTTTAGCCGAAAACAAAATCATTAAATCAAATTAGGAATGTACACAATCGTTTCATTAGGTATACAAAATAGAATTAAGTAAAAGTTATAAATTCAAACGTAACTCATTATTGTTGTATTGTTTCTTTTTATTTCGTATGGAATGTGTTTTCTATGTAAATAAGTTTGAATTGAAATAATGTGCGTCATGCTTTTGTCGGGATCGGCCGTTATCTCCTCTTAATGTTTAACAAAATTGTGCGTGTATGTATTATTCAGCTGTTTAAAAAGAGTTTAATTGTGAATTGCAGCGGAGTGTTAGAAAAATTGCGATTCAAGACACGTGCTCTTTGGAACCCTCCTAATCCATATTCACACAATGGCTCCTCACTTCCCATCCGTTTCCGGTGTTAAATGTGTATAAAATGAAAACGTGGACATCAGACATCGGTGCAACGTTATGTACTTCGGCACCTACCAAATTAACAGCAGAACCATCATCAAATTACATCTATTCTTTTTCCAGCTGCTGTTTAAAAAAAAAATTTAACTACATTTGGTGTTAATTTTCACTGCAACGTCTGCCCAAACATTACATGTCATTAGTTTATAAATTATGCACGTTGATAATTATATTTGGATATTGGGGGTATAATCAATATGAACATTAACCAAAATAAAAGCGAATAGTGGAACCAATAAATATTGAAGGCGAAGACTTTAGTTCATTATATTTTTTGGTATTTGTTCGAACAAAAGTGTATGATGATTTTTTCATTGGGTAAAATAGAGTACAGTTACAAACCAGTTGTAAATGCTTAAGAGCATTGCCATGACCAACTTGAAAATAGAGCAAATAAGTAAGACTGGTAAGAATTTTCCTTCTCATCTCATCTACTCTACTAACATTTTAATTTATACTAAAAAGGTTACGGCATTCATTTTATTTTTATAGGTTGGCATACAATGTACTACAATCTACAATCTCTCTCAACAAATTCAAAAATGCTTCAAGATAACAGAGTCTGCATACGCACACAGACATTTAGATTTTAGATACGAACTTTTCAAGTTCGTGAAAATCTAGAAACTGGTATTAATAGGCAGAATGTATATTATATTCGATCAAAAATAAGTTCAAAAATAAAAAATTAAAGTTCATTTTCATATATTTTATTTGCTTTGAAATGTGCTTCGAATATTGTATGATTTCTTAAATTGCATACTTTTCTCAATTGCATCTAATTTACATTTTTTCATCTACAGCTCCTCTTGTAAAATGAATAGAAGCTGTATGTTCCTATCTGTAGTGCTGTCATGGAACACTTGATTTATGCGGTGTCCCCTTTTGATGTATGGCCTGCCCAAATATAGAGCACCCAAAAATTTCTTAATGTGCACGCGCACATTCCATTCCTTAGATCGTGCCTCACATATTTTTATTGATTGGATTTAAAATTGAAAGTGATATTTTCAACCTACCAACTTTTAGCTAGAAACCGCTTCCCATCTATTTCATTTTTTTTTTTTGTAAAAAAGGGCTTTTACGCATGACTCATCTTATAGACACATTTCAATCAGTGATTGGACACTTATTCAATACGTGTCTTGCAAAGTATAAGACAGTAAAATATTCTGCCTTCATTTTCAAGTTTTTTTAGGTTATATTTATTAGTGCACTCATCAAAATTATATTTCTTCTCGATAGACTTATCAGTTGATTATCAAACTTTAACTTAACAGTTATATGAAATAAATAAAATTAATAATTTAACTAGATTGAAGAGAAATTAAAAAATTGTCGATTTATAAATGATCAAATAAAAGAATTATCTAGAAAAATAAGTTATTTTCATTATTTAATTGTAAAAATATTTTTTTATATATAAAAAGTCCAATTTTATTTGATCCATCCTTGTAGTAACGCTATTTATGTTTGTTGGTGGTTTTATTTATTTAAAAATTAATAAGAAAATATTAAATGTGTTAGAATAATTAATAAGTTTATCTCTGTATTTATTGGAATTTAATTTTTAAACTTCTGAAGTCTACATCTACATATTAATACAGTTTAACAGTAAAATGTATTTTTTTTTGTGAATGAAAACTGTCCGTGTCTACGATCTTGGCACCGATACAAATTGAACTTGGCATGCAAATGAACCCGAAACATAAACGCATCTATAATTGTAGTATCGTGAGGCCGTTTAACGCACCCACAAGATCAAAAATTTCACTTAAAAACTAGGATTCCCTTTCCCCACCTACACATTTATATGAATTATATGTTACACGATAATATAACTGTGCTTGATGTGGGTGGGCAATAGAGTCCGACAAGCTACAGGGTGATTCGACAGATAAAACATAAAAAACAAAACAAATCTGTTTGATTAACCGCGTGGAATGAACCCGGAAAGCGAGCTGCGTACAAATCGAGCGTGATCGAGTTAACTTGCCCCAAGCACGATACTCTTCAAGATTACCACAATTCGAATCAATTTGGTTTACAAACTCCCGCAAACGCAATAATTTATTCTCAAAGAGGAAATCAGTTAATTTAAGATGAAAAAGTAACAGAAGGGTAATTTCAATCAAACTTTTTAACTATTGAAATTTTGTTTTAAATTAAGAAAAAAAAATTAATATTATTTTGTTAACTGATTCTCCTAACTCAAGAAATAGAAACTGCAAAATGTGGAATTAGCATCCCATGATGAAATTTATATCTGTTTTTGTATTCCGTTCAATTCGGTGCAGATGGTGTTACTTCACCTACATGTTTTAAAACTATTTTGTTTGACAACCGTATTCTTAACCTGTAGCAATCTTTTTTGCTAAACTCACTAGATCTACTGACTTTATTATTTGCTGGACCTTAGCGTCATCTATATTTTTAGTAAATACGTCAAGATCCTCCATATACAAACAAGTTAATTCTATTCTTTTGTGTAATCTGATCAAATAAAAATATAATAAAATTGTAGTTCGTATTTTTTAAATATATTTATCTTGGGGTTATTTAAAAATGTTCACCCCATCTATTCGTACCGCATTTAAAGTTACTGATATATTTTTATCTGTTTCTTTTTTTTTTTGGCGATGTTCGTTCACGACGATCGACTTGCAGAGCAGCTGCAACCGCCTGTCCCCATCATATAATTTTCGTATATTGCGGTCACAAATTTCCTTCTTGATGTTAATTTACACGCACGGATTCAGAATCTCCATTCATTAGCCATTAAGGTTTCTCCATCATAAAAATCAGATTAACTTGTCAAATTGATTATAGATACATTTGCAGGGCCAACATGTTTAATTAATTTTTTAAGTATGTGGTAACTTCCAAAAAGTTGATTTCAATTGGAGAAAAATAATTACTTTTAACTTTTTATCATTAAAATATTATGGTTTTATATTTTAGTTTAATAATTTAATTTAATAATCAACTTGTATTGTATGTAGGATTTGGAAGCGATTTATTTTTTCATGTTAACTTTTGTATTTATTCATTTATTTCTTAATATACATATTAATTAGATGTGTTTAAACTTAAAAAAATCGCATTTTCTATGAAAAACGCGATAATTGTAAGCTATGTGGTAAGTGTGGTAGCACTGCTTTACTCAAAAACATATTATCAACCTATTTATAGCGGAAATTCGTTTTTTTATCATATGCAATTTTTTCTCAGACTAGTAACTGGAAATTTTGAGAGAATACTAATTCCATCCTTTAAATAAATTTGAATATTTATAAACAGAAAATATTGCATTTTAGTAGGATCCTCCAAATAATTTTAAATTTAAAACTTTTATTATGAAATATTATATAGAAGACAGTAGAGTCTTAATTCGTCGAAAATGGTTTGTAACTTTTTCTGATGAATAAAACTGTAAGTTTTACTTTGGATCTAACAATAAAAGT
Source organism: Coproporus ventriculus (assembly GCA_027574865.2). Classification (NCBI taxonomy): domain Eukaryota; kingdom Metazoa; phylum Arthropoda; class Insecta; order Coleoptera; family Staphylinidae; genus Coproporus; species Coproporus ventriculus. Next base: position 68,187 of record JAODAH020039418.1, on the reverse strand, counting down.
CGAAAAAACTTTCTAATTTAACTTTAAACAAAACAACCTAACTATAACATGTTAATTTAATAAAAAAAAAGATATTTTTGACCAAATTGTGACTTATTATATTTCTTTCGGAGCACACATTTGTTTAAGTCCTATTTACTGTATCTCTATGGTAATTTTTAATTTTATTGCAACATATTTTTGCAAAATGTAAATAAACAAACATTGTTTTTAAAAGGAATGTTGAAAATCTTTTATCTCCTAATATTAGTTTTAGTTCCTCCAGATGTGGATATTGCGTACGCATCCCGAGAATACATATTTATAATAAGCAGAGATAAATGCATGTGTGTGTGTGTGTTTGTTCGTTGCAGTAATTTTTATTTTTATAAGTGACATAATTATAAATAGGGAAGGGTCAATGTTGTTGCTGCTACTGAAGAAGTTCAAATTATTTTAAGCATGTTGCGCCATCTCTTAAGTAATTTTTGAAATATTACTTTGGCGGGAGAACGTCGTCGGTATAGCAGGATGGTTTCTTTTAGTTGAAGATTTTCCCGAGTATCGATTGGGGGAGTTACCGCATAAAACCGCGAAAGGATTATGCGGTAGAGCGTTTAAATTAATTTTGCGGTCGGATGAAAACGACTGGGGTTAGATTAAAGGTTTGAGCAGGTCAGTTCCAGAAATTGAATTGAAATAAGATCGAAAAGAAAATGGGTACTTAAAGAGAAAATTTATGTAGTTAAAACGAAGAAAAGCTAGAAATTTCATTGTTACCACATTCAATTAATTAAAGTGAAAGTTGTAATTTTTTAATTTATTAGATTATCATAAACACGACTTTCTGCAAAGTATCCTGCCGTTTCTACAGTGTGAAAGGTGGAAAATATTCGCAAAAGAAAATTAGTTAACCAATGTTTCGCAATCCAATTTTCACTTTCAAAAAATTTAAAGCAAACAAGAACAATTGAGAAGTAAAAATTTGGGTTTCAAAGTTCTAGAATTTTGAAAATTTCTATTTTCAGTTTTTCCATTTTTGAAGTTCTTACTTTTATTTTCTTTCTTTTGTTTTTTGAAGATATTGATAGAATTAATATTTAACAAATACAAATTGTCTTTCCTTTCAAGTTTCACCCTCAAAAGTTTCGCTTTGGTTGCATGTGGCTACGTCTAAACCACAAATTGTACAAAAATTACTGTGTGTATATGAAAGAGAAAGAAATTGGTAGAAAAGTTTTCGGACATTTCCTGAGAAGTATATAAAGTTGAGGGTGTGCATACGGGTGTATCGACTTGTCCTGCAAATCACGGAAATGCAAGTAACTGGTTGCATCGTCGTGCTACTCGGCAGGAAATTTCCTTCTGAAATAAACTAGCTCCCTTACAACTTTATCCCATCTACACTCAGCGCTTCGGAACACGTTTCCTTTACTGCATGTGCATACTGAATCTATTCTTCGAGGTTGTTGCAGACTAAAACTCATCCAATTTAATCAACTATTGCAAATAAAACTAATAAAAAATAAATAAATAGAATACTCATTTATAAATATGCATTAAAAAGAAACTTTTAGATGAAATTTTTACATTTTATGAAAGTAATTTATGATGTCATAACAAATTCTTAAGTTTGAGCAATTTTTAATTTTGTTACGATAAAAAATGCAATAAATAGTAATTATAAAAGTACTAACGCAAATTGCAAGTGGCACCATCTACTAGTCATGTTATGGATTGTTATGATCGTAGTTAATTGACTACACTACAGATGGCATTACCCAGAATGAAAGAGTCTCTAGACTTTATGAAAGAGTTAAGTAGTTAGATTAATTTATAGAATCTATATCGTATGCATTTTTTGAATAACAATTTTAATCAATAATCGTATAATATTATTTTGTATTTCATCTTAATTTATTTATTCCAATATACTAGAAATTGCAACTGGAGGCGCTTGAATCAAGTATTAATGGAAACTGTAATGCAGATTGTTTAAATTAAAACTTGGATAAACGTCGAATTAATTGCAAATTTAAATAAAATTGTTTCCTTGTTAATAATTAAATGCCATAATGAGTAAATCAAAGCATTGATTTCTCAAACTAAGCTTTCATTTTAAATTACAGTTTTCTGTAAATATTTTACCACTTTGATAATTCACGGGTTGTGTGAAGGTTTATTTGTTGAGTACCTACTTTTAAATTCGTTTTATTTCAAAACAAATAATCTCGATAAAATAGAAACCTTGCTTTTAATTTAATTTTTTCGTCGAATGGTAACAGTTTCCTGTACAAAGCGAGATGATGTAATCTATCAGAATTTTTCGGTTTCATTATCCGACATGTGATAAACGACATTTTTAAAAAACGACTATCCATTTTTTTATATATCGGGTTTTGCTTTAATATCACAGATTAATTAGGTAGAAAATTTTAATTCTAAATATAAATTTAGATCGCTTTGTATTGCACTTCAATAAATAATAGAAACAAAAATCATTTGCTTGATTGCATTACCAGTTAATAATGTTTATTCGTGAAACAAAAATTACTGTTTCTGTAATTACTGCAAAATGAAGCAATTTATAAAACCCAAATAGCCGTAAATCAATTCATTTAATGGTGCAAAAAATCCACTTAATACTAAATATCATTAAAAACTGTTTGCATTCTATTTCCTAACAGAAAATAATTTAAAGTAAGCAATATTATTATCGATAATGATGTATGTATGTACATTTACTTTACTAAATCTTATAATATTTCTTGATTTAACAATAAGCAATAAATTAATATGGAGAAAATCGAATTGGTAATAATTTAAATAAAGTTTTTTTACAAAAACCATTTACAAAACAAAATTAACAAACAATTTTATCAGAAAATTAAGATTACAATACGACTAATTCCGCGCGAAAACGTGGAGGTTACCGAGGTCAAAAGTCTGAGTTCTTTTTTCTTTCTTATGGATTCGGGCCGCCAAAACAACTGGATTCCCGTAATTTTTTGTACAAAAAAGTCGAAATTCGTTTTCTTTTGTACGTCAAAAATTTTTTATTTCGAGATCACCCCGAGGAAAACTTTGGAAAATTAAAAACCAAACCCCACATTTTGGGGGTCTAGATAAAAAAATCTAATCCCCGCCAAGAAAAAAAAGGGAACGATTTAATTAAGGTATGTTTGTTTACCTTTAAGTTTCAGGTTTGTACATTAAAGTAGTTTTGATAAATTGAAGAAAACCATGAAGAAAGTAAGTATTATTTTGAAGATTTTTTTAGAAGAAAATTCATTGAGTATTTTCCGAGATCTTTTTTATTTATAAAATAATATTTTTTACAAGCTGAGTAATTGCGGGAAAATAAAAATAATAAACGCTTTCCCTATTTCTTTAATTTTACCAGTTAATGATTTCTCAGACCCCAGAGTAAAATATTTTATTGCGTAAATACGAGTAGGTTTACGAACTCAATTCATTTTCCGATAAAAACTTAATTTCCATAAACATAAAACCCAATTTTAATTCTCGCTTTTGTAGGCAGATTTAAGGGAATCGACCCCTTTCTTTCCACTCTTCAACACTAATGCCCTAAATTCCACCAATTTTTATTTTCCATGTTCTTGTATCGTTATTCCACTGGCAGAGTTAAAATCCCATCTGAATTCATTTTCGAGGGGGGTTGACGCTCGTGCACTAGCCTCGCGTGTTCACTCTACCATCGAAACTGGAAATCACGCTGGAAATTTCGTTATGTTATTTCTTCACGGCCCATCAATCAAAAAAAGTGCACCCGGGGAATTACAAGTTTTTATCGCATTCGCCCCATCGCCACCACCCACAACATCGCATTACATTTTTTTAGTGTGTTCGACTAGCGATAATATCAATGAGAGACAGGGGAGCAATCCGAATTGATGAATTCATAACTTCAAAAACGGCATTTAAGGGAAACGTGAATTAGGGGAAGAGGGCTGAAGAATAAATTATCTATGTACCGGAACGCTTTGTGTGTTGAATAATGAATAAGACAATTATTGTTTAAAAATGAATGATAGATAGATTTCCAGACAAGCAACTAAGATCGTATCAACAAATAAACTGGCTTTAAAAAGCTTTTTATTATCTTCTACACCAATTTTTTCTTTTTATTCTAAGAAAGGAAAACTAATTTATAAAATAGAGTACAATATGCATAATATAATTACAACATGGTGAATGCGCCTGGCACATCTAACATCAATATTCTCATTTTTAAATATATTTGAAACATTTTTTAGTCAGCTTGACTGACATTAACATTTTGATATTTGACATTTTAATATTTTGTCTCGCACCCATCTACTTTCTAAAGTTTTTTTTTTATTTTAATTAATTTTTAAACTTGATAACGTAATAAAGTATTAAATTTATCTAATTTCATGGTTGAAAAAATTTCGTGTTAATTTGGTTATCCGACGCAGTGAACTTGTCGCGACTTCCAGAATTTATTACTTCACTTCATACTCTTCCCTCCTTTTACTTCGCCACGAAATTTATTCAAAGCCGTACTCGTACTACTTTAAAGTAGTTTCTCATTCCCCTCTGTTTCGAAAGTTTCTTGTTTTATTTTACATTGAACTAGCAGTTATAAATCATCAGATACTAATAATTTTCAGGAAAATACTTCGGTAAACTTTCCCTTTGGATAATAAATAAATAGAGGAGTAAAAACGATCGTGTTAGTAATTAACTTGTCAACACGGATGTTTATTATTAAATTTTCCTTATTAAACTTTAATAAAACTGTATTAAGAATCTTCTTTTAAAGGTTTCCTTTCCAGATTTTAGTTTTTTTTTTCAAGAAAATATATTGACTTTCCTTGACAAATTCCTAATTATTTTTCTTGGAAAAATCGCGTTTTCCTTTGTAAAATAACATTTTTCCAAAATTTGTGAAAATTGAAAAATAAAAAAAAATATTAAAAATCCCAAGAAAAATTAAAAATTTTAATATTTACGCGACGCAAAAATTGGTGCAGGCGCCGGGCAGTACCAACCAAATTATGTACACGCATATTGAAAGTACTTCAATCATATCTATTATTTTCTAACGAGATTTTAAAAATATTTCATAATTTAAAGCTATAGAAACTTAAATAGTTTTGTGTAGAATGTGAGAATATTGTAATCAACAAGTGTTCCTTTGATCCATATACGAGTCTGCGTTTGTATCCTCATCCCAGCCAACCATCACCAGATTTAAAGCTAAAAGTAGGAGCAGGGTCAAGGGCGGCGCATTGCGTCATTTATTTTTTTCGCCTTTCTTTACACGCTTTTACTTCTTCTCTACTATTCGCAAGAGGATAATTTCATTCCAAGATGTTTGTTTTGACACGCGCTTTATCGTGCTCCACACACACGCACTACACAGCCAATTTACTCGAGTGGTAGCGGAGGCTGCTTCTGGCAATTTATTTCCATTTTGAACAAAACATCATGAAGCGCACACAACCACTTAACAAAACATTTCACTAATCTAGTTAACTATAAAATAAAATTAAATTAAAACGTTTTCATTTATTTTTTATTTCAAAAATATAAAAATGAAAAAATTTAGGCCGAAAAGTATTTAAATATCCAAGAGAAATTAAAATAAATCTAAAAAGGATGGAAAATGAGATTTTCAAAAAATCTAAAAACAAAAATGTTAAAAATTAGGAGCTAAAAATTAATTCCGGAAAGTATCATAAACTTCTACAAGACTTTTTGGATCATTCAAATTTTCAATCACTTAAATCTTTTAGTTTTTGATTTTCTTACTTTAGAAAATTCTAAAAATTCAGAAAAGTAAAAAAAAACAGAAATAAAAATGCAAATAAAAAATTTATTTTATTTTTCTAAGAATAAATGGTTCTATAATTATTTTTCATTATATTTCTTATGATTTATTAAGAACATCATTATTCTTATCATTACGTCACAAAAATCGATTTGATTCTGATTATTCGTAATAAATTCATTTATCATGTGAGGAGTTTATTTGTATCTTCCATGATTCGTTGATGTTTCGATTTCCTGTCCGTCATGAGTCACAGTTTGCGAATTTCCCGTTTCTCCCATTCCCAATAACAATTTATCGTCTCCCCATTTATTTTGATCTAATTCAGTTGAATTTGGTGTATCTCCCTATAGTTAGCTGCTATATAGATGAGTAAAGATGTCTTGATGTATGAAAGGGCGAGTATGTCGTCTCGCATTGCGGATCCGTTTCCTGAATTAACTGCCTTGAGTCATGCCAACCAAACCAACCCCCTATAGGTTTCTTGTTTTTGTTATTATTATTACTGCGGTGGAATAATATTACAAAAGGGAGTAGGGGGAGCTGTGAATGCGGCATTAAATTCAATTTCTTTACAATTCATTGCGGGGAGGGAAAATTATAACTACATTTGTATCTCTTTTTTGAACGATAAAACTTCATCATATGTAGATTTTTAAAAAGAAGTGTTTTTGTTAAAAACGACTCGATTCTAACACATTCGCATGAGGACTTTACTTTCTTCAACTTTCATTACTAAACAAATTTTTAATATTTTCATCCTTAAGTACCATGAGCTGTACTGCAATTATTTTCATCAAAATGTACCATCGAAACGTGTTTTTTTTTTAAATCTTAATAATTTTATTTGAAACCCAAAGACGTAATGAAATTAATAGTAAGTCCTAAACGTAAATAAAGTAGAATATGCTTTCCAATTTTAATTGATTGACAACAGTAAAAAAAATAAATTTTATAGATGACTTAAAAAGGACGAGTAATATAATTTCCAATATTTTTATTTCTTTTCGACCTCGAAGATACTTATTGGTAAAAACAATAAGCATTTTCTTTTCTTTGATTACATTGCATGCCATTTTTCTTACATTGCTAAACCTACAGTTAATCGATTTCGTGTTATCAAATGTATGTTAATTGCGTAAAGGTGTACAAGCAATTGGCATGTTGAAACAATGGGGAGAGATAAGTGGTAAGCAAATCCCTTTACATCGATTGTGTGTGCATTCGCGTGTAATAAGCCGATATGTACTGAACGAAGAAAGTACTCGCGCGTATGTGTGGGTGTGCAACTGTATCGTCTGCATATGTCTATCCGACATCAGATAACCCCAAGTGATGGCAGTTTACTGGCGCCGTCTGTTAGTAAAAATAGTCCATATAATATGCACTAGCCACAACAATTAACCATAAAATATGGTGCGAAAAAAAAACATAAACAAAGATTAAAAAGGGTACTTGCAAAACAATATGCGAACTTGAAACGATGGTAGGTAAGTATGCTTGACGTTGCACTTACCTGAAACAAAGGGAAAATACCGTGTTAAAACGTATACATTATAAACATAAATTTCATAATTTTTAATTTTATATGAATGCAACCTCCCGCTTTTAAAAGTTTTTAAAAATATTCGTTACTCTGAATAACTCTTCGGTTAAATTTATTAAAGGAATCGATCGAAGCTTATTATATTCTTGGTTATAAAAAGTAACTGAAACTGAATCCAAACAGTAATGAAAACTTCTGTTTAAATTTGTTTTACGTTTTAAAAATCTACGGTTATTTGAATGTTGTTTTTTTTTTTTTTGAAATGTGTGTACAAAAGCGTTAATTTGGTTTCTGACAAAACATTTTTTGATCGTTTTAGTAGCTGTAAATAATTTCTAAAAAGTCAGTTTCAGTTTTCCACTCCTAATTGTGTTTTGTCTGTGTGTCATTCATCGAGAATTAAATTTGGTCTTTTGAAGGTGTGTGAACGCGCCCGTCATCATCTTTCTATGCTAATTAACAGTAATAAGCCGGACCATTGTCGGGCGCCGCTTAATAAATCACACACCTATGCACTTAAAAAGCAATTCGTATCCGATTACAGGCACGGTGCTCTTTTGTTCTCCCTTTTTCCTGCAAGGGTAAACCTTTGAAAATCCGAGAGGCGACAAACGTTAACTCTTTAGCGAAACATTAATTCATTAGTCACGCGTTTAAAGGAATTAATTAGCAGAAAATAGAAATACATGAATATGACATGAAATTTTTATTAAATTGTTAATTAATTTTTTTGAGTCACTGAACTGCTAGATGAAAAAGCAAAAATTTCACAATACATGTAAGTATAAATGCAAAATTCTTGAATCAAGATAAAGAATAGCATAATCAAAATAAAAAAAAAACAAAATTTTTCTTTATTTTATTGACTTGATCTTAAATTTCTCCGATTTTACAAACTTTCTGTCACTTTTTCTACCTTTTTCCCTTTAAACTATTTAGGTTTTGTCAATTGTATTCCAATATTTTAAAACTTTCTTAAATTTTTACATTTTCCCAACTTTCTTTAATTCTTTTATTATGTGTACTTGGTTTTGACTTTTAGCATTTTGATTATAACAGATGTGGACAAAATTTCATAACACAAGTGCACCTGAATAAAGTTTTCTACATTAATACATTCAATTTAAAATGTAAACATTTTAAAATTTATCTTTTCCATAAATCTCTAATTTTCCCAAATGAAAATGACTCCAATACACACAAGTAAATGAATGTAGGTGAGTTTCCTACCCACATTTCTACCCTCACATTTCGTGCTTATTAATCTATTATTAAAATTTCACTGTAAAAAGTTAAGTGCGGTGCGCTGTTAACAATATTGTATATGTGGGAGTTTTTCCCCCGCCTTTTTTTCCGGGAAACGTGTTGGTTTTATTTCTCGATACTTCCCTATAAATTATTTTTCGTGGGGGTGGAAATTCTGGCATCGGTTCAATTCAAGCCGCATGACTTTGCCTTTTCTCGAAATAACAAGCGAAATCCACGGTCCGGACCCATTGTGATATTCATTTTTTGTGATGAATGGCCCTTTTCAACACTTTTCAACCCTCTAGATCTTATTTTAACTGTGAAATTAAAATTTTGCTTACGTTTATTTCGTGCTTTATTAATACAGAAAATACATTTACACATATCTATTGATTTGTTTATTACATTTTTAAAAAGAAAATGTGTATTCATTTTTTAGAGATACCTAAGTATCCGTTTTTAAAAGACATGTTTATAAAGTATAAAAAATGAAAGAAGAAACCAAAATTTGAATAGAGTAACAAAAGAATCCTGCCAAAATTAAAAAAGAAAGAAGAAAGTTGCAAAGTTAAAAAAAATAATAGGATTTAGGAAATTGTACAAACGAAGAATTGGAAAATTGATTAATCTAGAAATCAAGAAATGTTAAAATTATCAAAATGTGAAATTAGCCCTTCCACTGTTTGTGTGACGTTAGAAGTTAAAAAAAGAAAAATTTTAACAATTTTATTAATGTGAGAAATAAGTGGCATGTGTAGGCAACAATGTAGAAAATTACATGTATAAATCATTAATTTTCTAGAAAGGTACTTATGGTTAAAGTAAATCTAATTCCTAACAAATAAATAAAATCAAAATTATAAAATGCATTCGTTTAAAGATAAATTCTTTTAACGAAGGAAATTGTAAAGAATGTATCGAAGCAAAATTTTGCCAATGAAATTAGGAATTTGTTTGCAGTTTCACAAAAAATCCCCGGATTAATTATTAAGTCATTCAGCGCGTTCAAGGGGTTTCCCAGGAGGGCGCAACATCAATTAGATCGAGATCGTACTTTTCAGAATAAATCACCGTCCTCTTGTAATTAGAGCATATTGAAGGCCTCTCCGCCCGGATTGTATCTGTCAACCCCCATCCCTAATACTTTTTCCCTGCTAATTGTGACGTATGAGACGCAATCTCCGTTTGTAAAGATTGATCCGGAACTAGAATTAGAGATTTCAGTTTGAGAGTTTGCGGAAGATTTTCGTAGTTTCCTTTCATATTTTTGTGTGCAGTCCTCGTCAAATATTGATACAAGGCTTACCACCCCATTTTGGGAGGGTTTATTGTAAGACCACGGATCACTGCAAATAAAGATGGTGAGGGATTGTAAGTCCTCCCCGTCTTTTTTTTTTAGTCCGACGGGAAGTGAGCACAGTTTGCGGATTGTCTGGCCATCCGCGATCAAATGGAGCGTGCATTCATTAGTTACATCTCATTGACATATCAGATAATACTCAAAACCGCTATGTAAGCACAAACATTGCTTATAATTTCATTAAAAAAGGACATATCAAAGGAAAAACTTTAATGCTGATACTATTGGATACAATTCAAAATAAAAATCTAATTTTCATCAATTTCATATCTTTCTGCAATTCAATACTGAAAGCAGATCTTAAATCAATTTAATTTCTAGTTTCATCGCACATTGATGGTTAGGGAATTATAAGATATGGCAAAAAATTGAAAAGCTGTATCCAATCAAGTTTAAAATGATATTGCAATTCAATTAATATTTTCAGACTGAAAAATTGCATATATAAATATGATTATATGAACAGTTTCGTATTTGTTTTATACATTTATTGAGGTGCGAGTTAACTTTGTGCTTAAAACCAAAAGCATAAAGTAGCGGAAAAATGTTATTGTAGGCACTTGCAATAATACATAATAGTGTTGATGTGAAAATGTTTTCCATAACAGAGAATCTCAAAAGTTAGACGCCTCTCTAGGATATTTGTGTATGATAAGCTTGTGTTGTGAGAGGACAATGGGAGCAGAGATAGTGTAGGCGGCTTGCATCATGGAAAACGCATAATGTTGGGGAGTTGGCGCGTTCATCCCCCAGCTTTTAACTGGTATCGATTGTGTATGCAGTGTGTGCGCTGTCAGCTGCATGGGAATTTGTGTAGGACAAACGTTATCAGTAATGGGGATGAGTGATGCGGAAGGGACAGGATAATGTACTATTGAACGATCAAACAATTAAACATGCTGAGAAATTGAAACACTGATTTCTTTACCTAAAATAAAATTTATATTTTAAAACTTTTACTTTATCCTTAATATTTCAATACACGATTCAATCTGCAAAAAAGTTTCGGTCATTTTAATATAAATTTTATCATATTTCTCTAAAATGTAATAAGAGATTTTAAAATTTTATTAACAAAAAGAAAAGTGAACCAATTCGCTATTTGATTAATAATTTAGTAAATTTTAATGTAAATTGATTTGAACAGGTTTACAGGTAATGCAAATAACATGGTTTAATCCAAATAGGATTAAAACCTATTTTACACCCTTTTAAATGCTTATACTCCCCTATAGCGATTACACACAAATGATGAGATACATTAGATGTACTATAAAGTGGTTTTCACAAACAGTGAGTAAATTAATAGTAACAGCGAGTATTATAGTTCAGCTGAATCATGTGAACATTGAAATTTACTTAAATAAAGCTATTTGGTTTATAAAATTTATACTCGATCATTTTTTTTGCAAGTTTTTCATCATAACACTCCCGAAATTAAGTACTCGATTCTTCCCTTTCATTACTCTTTTTCTTCTTGAAGTTGAATTCGCATTTAAACACTACAATTTTCAACAAGTTTGGCAAATTCGAATTTTTTAACGCGCTCTTTTTGAATTTATGTTTTTATAATTTAAAGTTTTGTCTTTCCTATTTAAGCAGATTAGATTTAAAGCATTTGATCCCGCTTAGACTATTCTAGCAGCTATAGGTTAGGAGCTATGATGATGATCTTTTTCCATGTAAATGGTCCGGATACATTCGAAATGAAACGATTTTGACATATTCGGATTATATGAAACATTTTTACATCTAAAACATGCATTTTGATAGTATTTTGAAAAATGAAACGATTTTTTTACATCACAACATGATTTTATGAAAATTGTTAAAAAAATGAACAGAAAGAAATCGGTTTTGACATTTTTGGGCAAAAATAGGGGAATTCAGTTTCTTTTTATCGAAACGCCCGATGCATGGCAACTACACTTCAGGGCATGGTTTGGATGAAGTAAAACCACAGAGTAACTATAGACCAGAGGTGACACTCAAGAATCTAAATTTCATTGCATATACATTTCGTAGCTGTCAAGATCACTAAAAACCGGAGACACACTATCACTATCGACGAGGTCACATATAGACAAAATATTCCACCTTTTGATAGAAGCAAAGGATATTCATTCGGTGGCAGAGTAGTTTAAGCTAAATAACTATAAATAATAAATTGTAAGAAAAAGATTCAAATAAATTCGCATTGATAAATATAAATTAATATTTACAAATGTGTGTACATGTTCTTAAGATGGATTGCAGCATAAATTTATTAAATAAAATTAGTATCATTAGAACAAATAAATTTAATAGGAGCGTTGAGGCGGAAGGCGGACAGAGATTATTACGCAATGACAGCGACAGGAAAACTGCAATATACTTAAGTGCGAATTGCAATCCCAGGGCGATATTATTACATTTGAATTGCGAGCAGAGTGAAATAACCCAAACAAATTCTTTTTTTGTTTCCACCCTACAAATCACTGAAATTCGATGTGGGGTTGGGATTTTCCGCTCACAAAAATAAATGTTAATTGAATGTCATTTTGGGGGATGATTACATCAGGGAAATTCCAATAGTAAATAATGGCGCCTTGTTTTGGATCGTAGGGGATTGCGCAATTTAAAATTGTTGGCCGGCTTTGTTGGAATATGAAAGTGGCACACGGAATATGAGTGGTGTTCGACTGGCGCCTATCCGACAAACCAGTTAATACAAAAATCTATCAAGTATATCTCATTACTTCCCGATATTGCATTTAGTAATAATAATAATAGTAATAATAAAAATCTTTCACCTTTTATAATATTATAAATAGGCGCCATTTTCGGGGACACTCTGTACGTCAATGTTTTATTTTAATCAACACTTTCTTTGTTTACGAACAATTTTCTTGTGTATTATCGCAATTCCGAGTGGGTATTAACCGATAGATTGCTTCTTTGTTAAACTAATTAATCAAACATATAAATTGTCTTGAATGTATGATTGCGACAGTACATTTTTATGGCGGATTATTGTTTACAAGAATAAATGCATTAACAACTATAAAATATTCCCATAATGAAATAAGTATTCAGAAGAAACTAATAATATATCGGAATTGACATATTTTCTTAGATCTTCCTTTTTTGCCCCATAAAATTAAGTTATTTCATATTTTAATCTTTTTAATTTTTTTTTTAAATAATATCTGATAAATTGATTGTATATTAGAACGTTCCTTAGATCTATCACGTCACAAGGCACAAGAAAATATATTTTTTTTAGGTAAAGTTTATTGTTTCTTTAATTTATAAAATGTAGATAGAAGCAAATGTATTAATGTAATTCCCTTTTCAATTTGTTTGTATATTTATACATTTGAAGTGCCATGTAAAAAAGTGATTCGTAAGTCGTAACAGTAAAATTTAATGCACTAACCAGTCCGTTTGTTTTTGTAATTAATGTTTTCCCATTAAGTGCAACCCCAAAAATAGTTCATCCTTCTCAACCCTGTATGTACTCTTCGTTCAATTTTCAAACAAACAAATCTATTAATAACCACCCTCACACTTTTTATAATTGTTTCTTGTTTTTTAGGGTGCGTGCGAGGACAGCTGTAACTCGGCCCACATAAAGACGTGGGCACCTTCCGGATTTACTACAAGTGGAGGCGCGAGAAAAAAAGTACATTATTTTATTCTGTTCTTTTTTCTACAATCTAACTTAAGTATACATGGTATTTATAGAGTTAAATTTTAAATGAGTGGAGTATCCAAATAATCCTCGTATTGATTACTCCGATGATAAAGCTACAGCTAGCAAAATAATATCTGTTGTTTGCAGTATACAGCTTTTAAAATCTCGAAATAATTTAAATTTTAATAGAATTGTTTATTTTGTTGTTTTAAGTTACTTTTATCTGTTTTTTTTTTTGCAATGGAAGTGTCTGACTTGATGAAAATGCAATTTAGATGATCGCATCTTCCAGGTGTGATAATGGCGTGTTCGTGTTATCTCAGCATGCAGGCAGAAAATGCAGTCGACACTCCAAAGGGACGTGATCTGAATATTTAATATACATCACACAGTGTGTACCTCCTGCCACTACAGTAAGTTACAGGTGCAGGGAATGTACCTTATGGCTCAGCACCAGGTGTCCCAAGAATACATAGAATCTGTAATATATTCCAGTAACGCAACAACAATGTAGAGCTAATTTCGCATAAATAAGCATAAAAATTGAATTAATAATGAACCAAATATTACTTCGCTTAAAAAAAATAGTTTCTATTAAGAGAAGAATTTTGTGATTTATATTTTAAATTCTTTTCTGATATAGCTATGCTGATGATATTTTAATTTAGAATATTTTTTTTTATTCATCAATAAATAACACCCAAATATAATTTGCTTTAAAAACTGTTTCAGGTAATCAAATAAAATTTCCAACTACTCTTTCATCAAAAACGTAATGGATAGGTAATCGAAAATCAGGAGAGTAAGAATACACAGGCAACCAAAAATACATGTATGAAAAATTGTATAACCATTGTACAATTTGAACTAAGAATTTAATTATAAGTTTTATAATTATATTTTTTCAACATAATACGAACAGGTCATGAGGTGAACTAATCCATCGGGATATTTATGCGTTTGTAGCAATTCTGAACATAATTTTCAGAATTGTATTCTCTCAATTCGCATAGATGGCGCTAGTTCATCTCACATTTTCTTGAAGTTGCATCTGTAAAAAAGGTCTTTTTAGTATTTCCACCTACTGAACACTTTTTCTCCTAAATGATTTGTAAAATACATTTCTTTTCACTTTACGCTAGAAAAATATAAATTTAAAGAAAAATAAATCACTTCTTGTAAAAACAGAATAATAGAATTTATAATTTAAACAGTAACAACATTAAATTTAAAATATCAATGTACTTATTATCTTTGTGGGTTGTTAAATCCATCTGCTGCGATTTATTTCATTTAAATGACAATGGACGAATTTGGGGTACATTTGTCCAATATAAATGATTAAAACTTGGACAATAAAAAGAGAAGAACGTATGCGCTCCATGTACTTCCAAAGTTTAGGATGGAAGGAGGTCGGTCTTGTACCGCTTGAAAAAGCCCTAGTGATTACCAGGAAACTTGCGAACTTTCAGAAGTTCTCGCCTTAATGAATAAAGCCTGACGCATTCCTCCATTAATTAAAGAGACACTTGCAATATGTTAGCTTTAGAACAGAAGCGAGAGACGAAACCACCGAAATTTATTTTTTTACTACTACACCGGAAAATTGGAAATGTTCAACATTGACATTGTGGCAAAGTCAAATTAAAAGTTAGAAACTAAGTGTTTTCCTTGATATAATATTATTGTAGTACATTCAATATAAAAGTACGAATCAAAAATAATGTTACTCACTTACATGAGAATTTTTACTGCGTTTTGTGTCCGTTAAAATATCATCAGGATATGTACACATATTGAATTTTGTAGCGGAATTTGCGGATATTTATTCCGTCTGCTTGTAATTTGCCTTTACGATAATTTTATTCCAATTGGGTGATATTTATCCAGTTATTTTATGCATTCCCCCGTTTTAAAAAAATCTTTAGATTAAGATCGTTCTCGCCTAACGAAGGCGAATGCGAGCGCGCCCGTACGCGCTATCTCGCCCACCACATTTTCCATTTGATGTAGATCGTGTGGGCGCCAGATTTCGCTTCAAAAATTTGCATCAGGTGCAATAATTGTCTCCTTCAGGATATTAAACTTCTTAGTATGTTTATTATATAAATGAAAAGATTCTTTTGTTAAAAAAATAACAAAGAAAGAGAGATAACTTGAGAATATATAGGATTTTAGATTTAAATACACCGATTGAGATCTGTATATTCGACTTTTCATGAAAAGCATTTTAAACTCACCAGGAAATTTATCATGTACGCGTCTTTATTTACATCGATGAAATTAATCGGTCATCATCAAAATTCATTGGTTTTTTAATCCAACGGATCTAATAACAAACGATTAATTTCATTGGTGCAAATAAAAACGCCTAGGCAATTTTTGTGAGTTGTTTAAAAACGTTTTGATGAAAACTCAATTAAACCGTTATTATGTCAATAAATTTTGTCGATGAAATTAATTGGTTTTAAAATTGCCGAAATAAAAAAATTCTTTACATAAAATATAAGAAATGATTAAGAATAAGAATTTTCATAACTTGTAAGTTAAAATTAGTTTTTTCTTATTTATTTTTTGTCTTGCAATTGGGAGAAATTCTGTTAGAACTAATTATCGTCTCTGTATCATAGAAAATAAATATAGATCGAGTATTTTGAATAAAAATAGGTTAGGCACCCTTTTATAAACTAATAAGAGGGTACGTGCGCGTACGTCTGCCCATCACGCGATTCATTAGCACCAGTCGAACGGCAAATGAATTTAATTAAAAACTGCGGCGACGATGTATGAATATTTATTCTGTCAGGAAGCGAAATATAAATATCAGCGTATGGACGTACTAACACAGATGGAGTGAAAATTACATTAGAAAATTAAAAAAAAAAAAAAAAAAATAGCACAGACTGTCGCTTCTACAAGGTTACCACTTTTATGGATTAAAAATTTTCACAAAGTTAAATTAATATTAAATTCGATTAAGTAGATACATATTTTTAAGTAGATTATGGTACAAAAAAGCTTTCAGAAATCTAATTTTATTTGAAAACGAATTCCATTGAAAATGTAATGCATGTGTGCCGGTATGTGTACTTTGTCTCGGAGAGATCTAAAGGATTAGTTCCCTATACATGTTTAATTAAAGGTTCCGGAAGGGTGAGCACGAAAGGGAAAGTGTTTGGGAATTCCGAAACAGTTCCAGATTCGCCGCCATTCGTCATAATTTAGCACCGGAGAAAAAAGGCAGGAGCGCAACAAGTGCGTTTCGGAAATCGATTCTAACGCCTCGTCGTTTCCTTCCATCCTTTGTACGGACGATTGCATCCGGACTAATGACAATTGCGGCATATTAATGTGCATAAATGATTTTCGCACAACGAAAAATAAGGTGCCGCATAAACGGTGAAAATAACCGGGGGCAAGGTAGCTTGCACGAGCCAGTGGAACATTGACCGAAGCCAAGTAATTAGAAATTCAAATCAACGCAACACACTTGTTTTGCTAAATAAATTACAATTATAACTTTTTATATAAAATAAGTTATAAATTTAAATCACAAACTTTATTGCGCAAAAATGTTAACAAGCAAGATATGAATAAAAAAATTTAATCTGAATCTATTAGATTGTACCACAAGTTCTGACATGTCCATGTTTATTGTAATAAATAAATTTCCTTAAATGTTATGTTTTCTTTAGATGATTTAATAAATATCAGAGTTGTAAATTCTCAAAATTAAATTGATGCAATAAATTATGATATTACTAAAAATACTGATGTGATTTTTAAGTTTACTCTAAAATGTTTTTTTCTGAAATCCTCAGTAAAATAACAGAAATCGGCACAAAAACGCGATTTTACTGCCGATTTTGTGTATAGTTGGTTGCATAAATATAGCCTCAGAGAGAAAAAATTTATTGTGTACCTCTTTTAATGGCTTAAGCTAATTTGACCAAGTTCTCCTAAATTTCAAACTGTTGCCAAGCCAAAATGAGCCGTCTACATATTCTATTGACAATTTGATTATGAATTTTCACAAATTTAAAAAAATTATTAAAAAAATATACCATAGAGTAACTATAGACCAGAGGCGACAATCAAGAAACGGAATTTCAAGAACCGGCGAAAATATGGAATTGAATGGAAGCCGCTTCGCGCACCTTCAAACAATGATAATCGACCAATAGTAGAAAAGCAAGTGTAAAGTCACCTGCAGGAATATGGCCGTTTTATTCATTTCGTAGCTGCCAAGGTCCCGAAAAAACCGGGGACACAACATCAAAGGTATTGACGCGAAGTGTCAAACTAAAACGAAAGTAATAGCAATAGAAAAGGAAAATCTAAAGTTAGCAAAATGATTTTCGAAAGAAAATAATTAATTAATAATTATTCTGAATATTTTAAGCGAAACTTGGTGGTCGTTGTAACTTATTTTTTCTCTTTAAAGAGACATAAAGAAAGCATTTCCCTACGAAGTGATTTTTAACTTAAACGTTGACGTATGCCTTAACACCTTTATATTTGTAAATTGAAATATGAATATTTGAATAGCAATCTCGTATTCAGTTAAATATTACTAGAGTTACAAATCCATTTAGTTCTAGTGAATACATGAATAGATGATGTTTTGCTTAAATAAATGTTAAGGATTATATAGTTTAACTAAGCCCAATGAAAATTTCCACTTCAATTTACACGTAGAATTTCAAACTTATTATCCTTTGTCTTGTTAAGATATTTTCAGCTGCTAAATGCAGTGTCTTTTTGTTGTTAATTAACAATCTGGAATGCCTCCGGGATTCGCTTTAACTAAGCTGTTTTCCTCTCCTTTTCTGCACGTTCATCCTATTCATTCGTCTAGGTGTATGTAGGTACGTGCCACTTAAATCATCCCTTTACTAAGGAAACACTACACAACAGTGTTGATTTTTTTTTTAAACAATGAGATCATTATAATGTATTTTATATTGACAGAGAAGTTATAATCAATTATGACCATCGACAGCTGTGATAACTGCATACTTTGAATAGAAGTATCCATACACGGCATTAAAGTACTCTACACTTATCCATATTGTGATTTCAATCAATTTGAACTGCAAAATTCTTTATTAAAAAAGTCAGTGTTCAAATTAAAATGTAGTAAATTAATAAATACTAAAATACAAACGGTATTTAAAAAATTTTGAACGATACAACGTCAACAATAACTAAAGAAAATAAGAAGAAAAATATATTGCTTAAATAAATATATGAACACTTTATTTAATTTTATATTTCCGATGTCAGCGATTTCTCCCTCCAAGAAAATTGATATCGTTATCACTTTTCGTATCCGATTTTTCCCAGAACAAATTTAGTATTTCATACAATAAATTACGTATCGAATTCTTTTTGTTGATTTTTACATATGTTGGCTGCACTACAAATTTTAGGTTATATAGATATGAGATAAGGCCGTAATTTTATACAAGTGTTGTTGTTTTCACACAATCATTTATAAATTGCGATTAAGATTAATTTTTATATAGAGCAATATCTTATTTGCGATCTTTCCGATAATTTATCATGAATTAAATATCCGTCTCATTGGACACAACATCAATCTGACTGAATCTGATAATGACAATTGAATAAATTTAATACCAACACCGAAACGTAAAAAGTCGAGTACTATAATGAGGTTATTATGATTGCAAAGTAGAAAAGATGTTTTAATTTAACTTTTCGAATTTAATGTAAAAATATAAATACCTCCGTTAACATGTCTAGTTCGCTGAGCCATTCTTCTAATTGTTGTCCGGGGTCTAGTTCGGGATCGGAGTCGTTTTCCTCTGCATTCTCCACCCCTTTATCCATCTGAAAACAAGGGAAATAACTTAATAAGAACTCAATACAGCCGAGCTGAGTTCAATTTCCCGACCCACATTTCCAACCAGTTACGTGTGGGTGTATGGGGGTTGGATGCTACGGACGCTTTTCAGGAAAATACGGCCTGCATCCTTTCACGTCGAGTGCACCGCAATTTCCTCTGCGCCCTCACATTACCCAACACACATACAAGGTCCATAAGGTTAAAAAAAAAGAAAGAGGTCGGTATGTCGGTCTCAGACCCAACTTAAATGGTGAAAAGGGTTTTGTATTTAACTCAAATGTAACCCTACATATGTAAACATACCATTAACATAAATTAAATAGAATAACATATGCACAATTTATTAATTTTAACTTTATGAACAAATTAAAAGCATAATTTGTAGTTCGTTGAGTATTTTTATGTAAACAAAAATTAATAAAAATTAAAGCAATTTTCCGAAATCTTTTAAGAAGCCCTATAATTTTCAAAATCCCTGTATAATATAAAGTCAATTGTAAATATAAGAGATAATCTAGTTATAGATACTTTGCGGCTACAGTAAATCTATAATTATTCTAGAAATTTTTTGTCTATTTCTTTAAATTGATAAAAAAATCGTAACGTGTAAATATTCATTTTGTTTTTTTTATCGTTGCATAATCAAGTCGCCTTTTTATCTTTTGTTTTGTTTTTCTTTTTTTTTTTTCTTTTCGCGGACTTAAATCTAGTTTACTCTTTTGTTTATTTCGCTTGCGTTCGCGCCTGTTTGATCTCGCGGGAATTCCCCCCTCCTGCCCCAAAACTAAATTTAAAAGATGAAAGGGAAATTCAATTTGTGAACCTTCTTTGACAACGAAGTAGACAACTGCAACGTCCTGGAAATAAACTTGCAATCGCATCAATTTAATACGCCAGTTTACTCAAACAAATTAAATAAAAATTGAACTAATGAAGTGCTGATTTCAATGTAACTGTTAACATTTTACAAATTTTACGATCCAGGCGGGTTTAATGTTTGTAGTTCATCATTTGGCGGTGGACTTTGACAATTTCGTTATTTTTAAAATGGTAGTGCTAAGTCTTAATCATACTTTTTTAGTTTTATGATCACATTAAAAATCATAGTGACTTTAATTATAAAATGAAATAGCCTGCTATAAAAAATTATAAATTATATTTGCTTCTTTCTAGTACACATGGCATTAATCCACCTTCTACTATCCTGGATAAAGACCTATTCCATGAGCCCATGATACAAAATTTTTGTATTTTTTTATCAAAACTAAAGAATAAAAACATAAATTTTATTGTGATGTAATATTCGAAGAAACAAATTCAAATTTCTTCAATTAGTTAAAAGTGTTTGATGTGTTTGTATGTGATGGTGATTGTGTGAAAAATCGAAACCCTCCCGACTGAGTACTAATCTAAGCAAGTCACAGTTAATTAATTTCCACACATCTGGCAACACAATGGACCGTTTTGTAGTGAGCTAGACTGCAATAACAGTTCATTTAAGAACCGATGTCAAGAACTATTCTGACCTCCATTAGTGACATGCATCACGTTCACGACACAAACTCATCTACGGCGTGCACAGCACCGCCATAAATCATCCTCACACACATACACATTCGTTATCATTACTAGCAAATTGTTCAAGTAGAAAAGACAACACATACAATTTGCCAAGATGCAATCGAATGAAATAAAATGGAAAATTTCAGAATAGTGATATTTTTATAATACAAATACGTTTAACTATGATTTAGTAATTATAATTATAGGTCAAAATAATTTGAAAGGTGTTCATTGAGATATTGCAAGGTCTTTCATTTACATATGAGCACTAAAGAGACATTGCACTCAATTTTTTCTTACTTATAATCCTAAGATATATGTACATACGAAGTCCATACTTCTTACTTTCTAAATCCTATTTTCAAGAGAAAAAAAGTTCTTTTTTTATTTCGAAACTAAAAATGAACGTAGAAATTATTTGCCAAAAATGCTGATACGAAAGATAAAATCCATAAATGTATTAAAACATATAAACAAATATAGATAACAATGTATCTAAATTAAACTATTAAAGTATACATTGAATTTTAGATAATTTTAGGAATATTGGAAAGAGGAACTACATTTATTAGAGGTGAACTATTTTTTCTGCGACCACTGTGGAAAGCAATAAACAACACACGGAATACAGACTATTTAAGTTACGAACATTTTGCGTTTTACTTTACCGCAGACAGAAGTTAGCAGTATTATCATAATTATTTTTTGAGATGTACCGCGAATTGTATTATATTTATAAATATAGTTTGAAGATTAATTTATGGATAAAAATTACTATTTGAAGCAATTTTTAATTATATATAAAATTAAAATGCGACTAATATTTACATTCAATTGAATTTAAGTTGGTATTAATGATTATTTAATTGTCATCTACGACACGCTTCAGATTGAATAAATAGACATTATAATTATACGTTATATGTTTCGAAAATTAATGTAATAAGGTAATGGTCTCAAGGTCTTCTGTACAACAGACGGATTCATTTTGAAAATGTAGAAGAAAATGGAGGAAAAGACTTTGCTAATAAAAAATTAGAAAAATTTGGGCCGTCACTTTTCACTATCTCGTCAATCCGACCCACATATAATTCGAGTTTGAGGTTACTATATTAAGCAAAAGATATAGAAAATGAATAAAATTAAAAAATACAATAAGAATAGAAGTATATGAAAAAAAAATTTAATAGAATAAATAAAAATTACTGAGAATTCTACAGAAATGAAGTAATTGGATTTCAGCTCGCTTCCTTTGGGAATAGTGCAATGGATTCATATTTATGTCTGTGAAGAATGTGTACGTGGTTGTAGAAAAAGTGTAGTACGCAACTTGTAAAGCCATACGCACACTTTGTAAAACTCTCGTTCTGTAATATACTATAACCAGTTAAAAACATCCTTCTTGAATATTTTTCCTTATCCTTGAGCAAAAAAAAAGTTTAAAAAAGAGATATTTCTATATTAAATCACAAATATAAATAACTAGATCATTTTTCATGAATTTATGAGGGTACGGAACCCTATATGGGGGTGCAAACGAAATTGGCACTTCATTTATTTTTAAATATGTATTACTCCTCAACAGTTTTACACATGTAACTCCCAAGTTACACAAGCTAATAATTTACAAACGATAGATTATTAAATGATAACATTGCGTTCTATTTATTTTTGATAAGAATTATCGGTAGCTACTTCCTACTTGAGATACTTCGTACATTTTATGTTGACAATAAAAACTATTTGTTCTGGATGGATTTTGCAAACGGAACAGCTTTAACGAATTAATATTTAAGGAAATGTGCCTGTTATGAATGCACAATACGCAACATGTATCTGTTTACTTAGAACCGGAAAAAATCCCAAATATTTAAAAAAGTAAAAGTTAAGCAAAAATCCAAGAAAACTAATACGTTGTATTATAAATAAAGCAAACAATATTAAACTAAATAAATCAGTGTTACTTGGATAAATTATACCACATTCATGTTACATCATCCAAGTTTTTTTTTTCAATTAAATTAAACATTTTATTAGTTATTATTTGTAATGACCAGATTTGTCATTTAAGAGGCAAATTATCAACTGTCAAGTGTAATATAGTAGTGCAATTAAATCGGGCTCGCGCTTTTTTTACATTAAATCTGATAAGGTGGAAAAGTGTGCGCTCCCACAGTTTAATAGCAGCGGGTGTCATTACGCCGAGAGGCGTGTAATTTAGATAAATCCTTGGCGCAACTCCGTTTTGCACGGTTACGTTTATTTTTATTTTATTTTTATTTTTTTTGCAAATTTCACGGCGAGATCGCCTCGCGGATTGGAAAAAGTACAAAAGTAAGAACTAAACGTCCGTTTATTCCCCCAGCTTCTTGATAATTATCATCATTATGGAAAGGTGGTGTACCAACAAAACCTCATCTCACATTAGTAGAACGGGCCCTCCAGGGCCCAAATAATTTTCACAATAAATATTTTACGAGATACACAATCTATTTAGCCAAAAGTTATAGAATATTTTGCACAATTGTTGAAAATTATTTCTCTTTACTATAGTCAAGATTGGTTTCATTATATATCTCACATCTTATACTAAACGAAAAGAAATTATGTATTTTAATATAAATTATTGATTAGAATTGGGGCTATAGAGGGAGCCCTTGTTGTATTTGAACTGTGGTGTACGCACAGATTAAATATTTATCATACTCGCGCAGGCAATTAATTTCAGCAGCAATTAATTTGCGTAGCCCCAGGAAATAATAACGATATTAAGAGGAAAGCAATAAAGATTCAACCAAACAGTTTTTTTAAAAAATAGTAGTCGAAACTTAAAAAAAACATAGATTATCCATCCAGGTTAAAAATGATAAAAAATAAAATAATAATTGAAAAAAATAATTTTTTCAAAAATTCTTAATATATAACTTTCTAAAAATTGCTTGTAATCTTGAATATGTTACAGAACATTTCAGTTGTAAAAACTGTTTGGGAGAGCAATGCGGCTCTACCATAAAAGGGCGCACGAAATTCTAATCTCCCTCTGCGGATATTTCTTCATTTCATTTGGTTATTCTACACCGTATATGGAAAAGGATGTGGACATGTCTGAGATAGCACGAAGGGTTCACTCGCATACTAATTTGGAAACTAACCGCATTGCTAACCTACTACTGTGGGAACAACACTACGAACTTTACATAAAATCACAGTAAACAAATTTAATTTTACTTTGCCAGACTCTATTTCCTAACTGCATTTGGACAATTAAGTCTTATATTCATTCGACATATTACAACCCAATTACAAAATGAATTTTAAAAAGTTAGATTCTAATTAAAAAATATTTATAACCTCAAAAAATTTTCAAAATAAATACAAAACACATTTCTAATCTCACTTCTCTTAACAAATATAGTGGATCTGTCCAGTTAAGAGAGTAATTAAATTTACATTAAACCTTTAAGAAGATTTCAAAATTCATATTGAAATATGTACAAACAATGATAAAACTGATAATAAAACAATTTACTTTAAAGTTATTAAACAAAATTAAATTCGTTCCACGCAATCACTGTCGTTATTAAATATAAGCAATAGTGTAGAATTTCATACCGCTTTGATTTCAAATTTTCGAAAAACTGTTAATAAGGAAGTACCAATCACAGTAAACAAATATTTAGGACAAAATTGTTCAACGAAATAAAATGGATAAAAGAGCATGTGAAGCCAGAGTAGCAAAGCTATATCTATAAAAAGAAGGCCATTTCTATAAACGTCAAAATAAGTCACTTCAGTGGAATGCCTAATACTACATCATTTTTGTTTGCAATCTATTTGAAACGGACTTTTAAAATAAGTTTCTAAATTAAATATATATTAAAATCTTCTATCAAACTATTACTTTAAACTGAGAATTTTTTCGAAAGTGCATATTAGGAGATTTGAATGAACTTGACATTAAACGTATTTTGTTGATAATTTTGCAAGAAATCATTATTTTTTATTAGTTAAACAGATTTGTAATGCGAGCGGAGAAAAGTAACGTGTGCAATAAAATTATTTGGAAACTGGCAGTCATAGGAAAGTTTATTTGGATGCCTTAGTAAGTTTTTTAAATAAATTTATAGACCGGTAAATGAAGTTCTGTCGGTACAGTGAATTGTCCGTTTACTTGGCGATCACGTAACAGGATGTGCCGTCAGTAACTGAAGGTTGTATCCAACACAGGAAGTAGCCGATATCTTATCACCGTAAAGGGGGATCCGTAATAATCAGAAAAGTACCCGCCCGGCATGCAAAACGGGGAGAAGCGCGAAGCATTCGCTTAATGCAATTTAATTCGCGTTATTGCCTTGCCTGCCTAACTTATCTCCGATCGATTTCTAAATTAAAGCGAATTTCCGCTTCCTGTTCCAAATACCACCGCAAGCATATTCATAACGAGATTGCGGGCTAATTCGATCCCATCCCTCAATTAATCGCGGTTCGAAAAAGGAGGAGAGGAATACCACACCGCAAACAATGGGATGGATGCGGTTTGAAAAATGCCTTGCCGAAAACGTGCATCTCCTTAAATGGAAACGAGACGCGAACTAACGAGAAGAGCACGATACCATCACGCAAACACAATTTTCTACTGAATTATAATCAAATTTGTTTTCTAAATGTTTTATTAAATTGATTAAAGCGCGTACCCGAAAATCACTAAACTTAAGTTTTAAGACGCGCGTCTAATGATGTTATTACTGGTTTTAATAAAAGTCGTTGTAATGACATCCGTAATTAGTGTGGCATTCCAAGCTCAGCGCGCCTAATTGAAATGCACGCGCGCAATCTGTATAATAAAAGAAATATTTAATAAGCCTGGTTGAGGTGCTGAGGATTTTTGTGAAAGTCGATAATTGGTGACCGTAACCAAGGGACAATTAAAAACTGGGACGAGCGAAAACACCAAGTAAAGCCTAAAGACAAATAATTGAAATTTGACATGCAAAAACTAAATATTTGTTCTATTTTCCATCATTTAATTACAGAGTTTACATAGAATTCGCTAATGTAGCCCCACATAATTTTTTTACATGGATTTCCAATTTCTTTCTTCTGTTTTTTTTTTTAAATTTCGCATGCCATTTGAAAGTGAATTTTTGAAGTAATTGAAATACTGCGATTTTTAAAGGATCAAAATAAACTGATTTCTATCATAATTAAATTTGAAACAAAGACCAGAAAATTATCTCAAAAGATTTAAGCGATATGAATTTTTAAACGACGCCTTTGGAAAAAATAATTAATTAAAAAATCTTTTAATATCCGCGATAAAAAAATCATCCCTTGCTATTTATTTATCAATTCATTATCATCTCATAAATTGAAAACTTTCTATTTTTAATTATTTGATATTGTATTTCCACTTACTGATAAAATAGAATTTGCACCTTTTGTAAACATAAATTAAATATTGCAGTACAACGGTCACCTTTTATATTTTTTTCAAACGACCACTAGATGGCCCTACTGAGGTGTAATATTACTATTTTCGCAAAATTTGACATTTTAGTTTTTGTAAACCCTTATGACACGATGCTAATTTTTATATATAATTTACATGTAAATATTCATAGATTTTTTTGCAAAATTTACACGAACCAGATTTTTCTGTTTTACACTTATGCTAAATTTAGCAGTAAATTGAAAAATTTGCATAAAATTTACAAACAAATTTTGTTTATTACACGTTGCTAATATTGACAATAAGTTTTTATGAAAATTTAGATGTTAATTTTATATAAAACTTAACAACGTGTCATACGGCTTTCGAATTTAAATGGTAGCCATCGTATTCACATTGGGTTAAAGTAACTAATATAAATGTTGATTGGATACAACCACAAATACTTTTCCATTTTTTCGCTGTATCTTTAACAATACTGAGAAATATAGGTTTGCATAGTTTTTAATAATTAAAAAGAAAATTTTATATTTGAATGTTTCTATTCAAAGTTGTAGTATTAATGTAATAACCAGAAATATCTTAATCTAATCGGTGATTATGTATATTTGAGATGTTTTATAGCGTTATCGATTGTATATGAGGGGATAAGGTTCGTGCTTTCATATCTAAATCGAATACATAAAACATTTATAGCCGACCAGATACAAGAAGTGTAGAGAGAGGGGAGCTTCTGAAGGATAAGAAACTCGTGGCTTATTCCATTTATGTTTCCATTATAGAATAATATTCTCGTATGGGGAATCGTATAGTTTTATTGAAAATTTACACTTTTCCTTTAAATAGGTTAAAGACATGTTATTGAATGTGATATAACAATTTTTGATTTGCACCATAAAAATAGAAACTTTTTCACAGATTTATTTTTATAATTATTAATGATTTGTTGATTTTCTTCTTGTTGTTGTTATTGTGTAAGGTTAGTAACGAGTTCTGCCATATGGCAGCTGTCCGCCCCGTTGATACAAACGTAAGACCAACCGCCCCCGTTCCATGTTTTCCGCCTACGCGACCACTACAGCACGTTCTCTTGGAAAACTTCTTATTCATTTTTGAATTCAGGAAGAGGGACAGGAAGAGAAACAAATAAGCGAGAATGCAGTGCAACATGCGGTAAACAGTGGCGTAAAAATAAACTGTGCGAGCGCAAACGTGAATGATTTTTGCGGTTGATATAAATAGATTTTAACGTCCCACGGGAAAAAGCGTAGGTTCCATGAGATGAATGAAACTGAAATTTCGCAACACATACCCATTCATGATAAAATTTTACGAAATCTTACTTTCACGTAAATTCAAATTCATGAATTGATAAATAATGATTTACATAAGAAAGATTAGAAAAATATTCTAATCTTATCCAAAAACTTTTGACAAATCAAACCTAATATTTACCTAAAGATTTTTAAGTACAACCATTTAGAAATTTTCAAATGTGTGTTGGTTTAAAGTTGAATCCAATCAACTTTAAATTTATTACTCCAATAATATCAATCAATAATAATAAAATCGTCACATTTATAGAAATTAAATCATTTAAACGAATCATTCCTTCCGTTTTAATTTTATTGACAGATGCAGCGGATAATATTATGTTTATAAACTGACTAAATTATTTACAAGAAAATTGACACGTCTTAACTTGACAGTGACAAAGGTCTCAAGAGAAATGAACTTCCCAACTTAACTCTGTTGTAGTTTGACTGGGGGAGGTTGGGATGCAAACGGGAAAAATGAAGGAAAAGCGGGGAAAATATTGACGCGTCGGTCGGGACCAGATGTTCCCTTCGCCCCTTCTGAAACCCCCGTACGATTTGCACGCGATATTTGAACTTTACCCACTCATATCTGTAAATCAATCCGCAAACATTGGAATCGAATTAAATTAACAATGAAAATGTGTCACTGTTTAAGAAATTTAAATATAATTAGGTGTCGATTATGAAATGGTGAGGAATTGCACGAGTACCCAAGGCTACACAAAATTGTATAAACAAAAAAAAATTAAATTCGAACACATGGAATCATGGCAATAATTATCTTTTTACAAGGCCAACACATTTAACACATTGTAAAAACTGAAGCGTTACACATTTTACCATCAAATTTAATTAATTTTTGATGGAAAAGTGGAAACATTTTAAATTTATGTTTTTATTACATTTTCTTCCCGATAGATCAAAATGTATTCATGTTATCAAAATATAAATTGTTGGTTGGATGAATTATTTATCTCAAAGACTTCTGCTTTTTCCCATTTATCATTTCCATTTATAAGCAAGAAGCATATTAACAAGACTTTAACGTCACCCAAGATCCATTATTTAAACATAAAAATAATTCTGAAATCATTTTCTACGTATTCTTTTATACTCATAACTTTTAAAAATAAAAATGGAGTTATTCAAGATTTATCCATAAGCCAAACTCGATTCGTGCTTTGAATCGATTCATTTTTATCCTTTTGAAACATTTCAAGATTGTCAAATGTGTAAGTTCTTTGCATAAACAACTGAAATTTTATATTAAATCGCAAAAAATTTTTATTATTGTCGAAATGAATAAAATTCTATATTTTCTTTATTGTTCAATTCTTTTATTATTTTTTTCGTCACTAGGAAAATAAAATAGAAGAATAAGAATCAAAATGAAAAATAGTAAGAAAAAGTTATTTCTTACCTTTGCTCATTTCTTCTGAAGATAATAATAATAAAGACGTCAGGATAAGGAAAATTATTATGAAATTAAATATCAAAGAAAGAATATTAAAAGTAATGAAACACGAAATAAAAGAAATTTATAAAAAATGAAGAATTGAACAAGTTGAATAAAGACAAAAAAGAAAAAGAAATTAAAAATATAATGATTTTAGTGTAATAAAGAATAATATAATAGGCAATTAGTTTTGAATGCTTGGTTAGTAAGTACAAAAGTGACAACAGACAACAAAAGTCAAAAAGCTACAACAGCACTCTATGGGCTTAACAAAAAAAAAATTTCGATAGATGACAAAAACAAATTCTAAGAAATATTAGTCAAAATAAAAAAGGAAATATCTAGATATTACCAGCTGGCAAGATTTTAATAGAAGAGTTGTCAGTTAGAACGAATGCAGGCATTAACAAAGAAAAAACAGAAGCCTTTTGAAGTTTTGACCAATGAATAGCTTAATAATCTTAACAGCTAGAAAAGAAGAAGACTATAAATATGCATATTCTGAGAAAGTTGCTATATTTGAAAAATTTCCAAAACCTTATATTGTAAGCAATATGCCAATCTGGTAAGTATTATTATTAGAAGCTTATATCGATAAATGTTTATCATTATTAGGAAGCCTTAAAGTCCAAATCTTGTCAAAAATTTACATAAATGCACTTTCGTCTAAAATCAATGTAAACTTATTTGAATAAAGTGATGGTTATAAAAAAGTTTTATTTCACTATTTTAAAATAAAAAAATTACCCAAAAGAAAAATTTTCTAAGCTTTTATATTACAGAAACGGGACAATTTTATAAATAAATATCATGTGGTTGTTTATATACAATTTTTTATCACTCATATTGTTACGGCTTGCGTGCGGTAAAGTTTTTGTCATGTCTAAACATTTGAAATAGATTTAAATACAAGTAGACACTTTGAATATGTATCAATTTAAAAACATAAATAATTCTAGAAATCATAGAAATCTGAATCGATTATTTTGATAATTTAAATTCTAATAAGAATTTTTCAGGTATGAATGTAAAGTCATTCTATTATTAATTCAGTTGGCATAATGAATGTTAATTGATATTGACGCTATGTTTATAGTATTTTATCTAATTAAACATACTCAAACCATTATGTTGATGTAAAAATAGAATTCGCGAAATTATGAGAATACACAGTAATCTAATCTCGCGCGATTGTTATTCATATGATACTGCAACATCTGCGAGTGAAGATATGCGAGATAAGACTATTGGATTCAACAAGAAATTAACAAGATCTTCACATTACCACCTGAATGAATCGTCTTGAGTAAATCACGAACAAAAATTCGCGATTTTCTCGCGGTATCTGCTAATTTTGTCGACAGGTGTGAAATTTTTGGGGGTTCCTTCCTGTACCTACCGGTGTGAAATTTGTTCCTTCCATACAATACATTGGAATTTTAGAGGTTGTCTTTCATGTGTATTTAATAAATTCCTTTCTGAAAATTGCGATTGTTTATTGTGTGTTTGAAGGCACTCGGAATTTTGCGTTCGGCGCGGATTACCACCAGTCGCGCATGTACAAACGACGACGATTCAACGTTTACTAATGCGCGCGATCGTATCGCTGCATCGGCTCGTTTCGTGAATGCAGCGTTCAAGGATGGCGCAAGCGCCTGCATTATTCAATACCATCCCGGAATTATTGAGAAAATGGGAAATGCACTTCACAAGGAAATATTTCCCTTGCACACAAATCGATTTATTTCCATTTCTAAACACGAACCATCTTTATACAAGTTCAAACAAACAAGAAAATCAACAATCATCAAAACATACAGCATGAAATTTAAAAGAGAATTGGTAATAAATGTAAACGTAATGAATCTAGTCGGTATAAATCAAAATCGTTAGATATGTAATTTAATTCAAGTGACACAATCCTAGCGTTACATGTCAAAATGTCACTTCCGGTGCTCATTTGCAAATTTAAACTAGATGGATGCTGATAAGAGGAATTGTTAATTCCTGCGAATGATAAAGGTTGCAATTAACGTGTTTTGTCAAGTTTTCGTCACTTCTTTTAAAAAATGAAAAAATTAAATTTTCTTTAAACTTTCACCATCTACCAAAGCGATTTTTTAGATTTGAATAAGATGCCATTATTTTGATTTAGAATCATCGGTTGACAGCCTTTTTTAAACATGCCCCTCCTAGACCAAGAACTGGTGCTAAAAAGACCTGAAATTTTGAAATTGCCAATAAAGCTAGTTCTTGTTGTATGCGAACCTATAAAAATAAAGTAAATGCCGTAACCATTTTAATATAATTTAAAATGTTAACAATGCGGAGGGGATGAGAAGGAAAATTGTTGGCGCCTTATTTGCTCTATTTTCAAGTTCATTTTGGCAATAATCTTAAGCATTTTCAACTGGTTAATTTTGATGTTTTCAAACATGTTTGTCAAAATTATAACGAAAGCATCATCACCTCACCCTTGTATTTTTCCTAATTTCTAATGTTTATAAAATAATTCATACCGAAAGGTTTGACGTTCCACTTCAAAATTAAGTAAAAAATTATTGTTGGGGAAAAATGAGCAAGAGATTGCGCAGGGAAGAAAATTATGAACTGCAGCTGAAAGCCGAAGAAGCAGCAGAAGGTGATAAATTGAAAGAACAGCAAGAGAGGATTTTCGCGCCATTAGTTTGGTGCCGTTTAAGAAATGGTTTTAAGATTATCGACCTGAAACCTAACAGATACGATGAAGTCCTAGACTTAATAAAGGTAAATCATACCATAAACAAAATTTACAAATAAGTTAAGTTTTCAAAAATGATTGTAAACTAACGCCATCTACATTGAGATTCAAGGTGGTAACTCATTAATTTTCAATAAATTAAGTTTTAATTTAATAGAATTCAATGAACAATTTGAGTGACGAATGCATAAAATATTGTTACAACTAATCTTTTTTCTTAATTTATACTTATTTTTTAGGAAGAATATATTCCTCGCGAAGTACTATGTCGAAACACAGAAATTGAGTCTGATACTGTCTCTATGAAGTCATTATTGGATCATATTATGTTTACAATACGAGATTGTAGTTCAATTATAATTGTAAATGAGAGTAAGTACATAATTGTGATTATTTGATGAAGAAGAAATGATCTTTTACTATTTATTAAACAGACTTAATTGTTCCAAGTGCTCAAAAGTACTAAAAATATTTGATACCTAAATCAAAGAAATTTTCTTTTCAAATTTTATCACTTTGAACACTTGTTACATCTTCATCATTGTATTAAGTTTTTATGAAAAATTTCAGACAACAGAGATGAATTAGCTGGAGTTCTCTTACTGAGAGTCACATACAAATTTGATGCAGGAAGAACTTTCAGCAGGGTCGTTTTAAAAGATGGAGAAGCTCGAGGAAAGTGCCTAGCAATAACCACCGCTCTAAATCGTAGAATCGACATATTTTCTTCTTACAACTGTGATTCTTTCCTGAGATATTATTTATGTTGCGTCAAAGAAAAATATGCACATACAAGTAAAAATATAAAACTTGAAATATTTTAATTGCATTTTAATAAAAATCATTTTTATTTCAGATTGTGAGTACCAATTGATGCGTGTTGGATTAGATGTGGCTCGTACCTTAGGAACACCAATTGTTACTGGGATTTTCACCGGACATCGACAGCAGAATGTTGCTTTAAAATTAAATTTTGAGGTAAAACTTAAATTGTTTAAATGACACATTCAAAAAATCATTCAAATCGTCTCTTAAAATACTTGACTCAATACACTAAAAAGCAAACGAATTGAATAGTCTCTTTTATGGTCTCTTTTTCATTAACTTTAACCATAATATAACTAGTCGGCCAGTAATGACACTTCGCGTCAGTTCCTTTGATCTTGTGTCCCCGGATATTTCGTAACCTTGGCATCCACGAAATGAATAAAGCGGCCATATTTCTGCCGGTGATTTTTGCGGGCTTTTCTACTATTGGTCGAGCAGCATTATCTGAAAGCGCGCGAAGCAGCTTTATATTCCCGCCGGTTGATTTTTCGCACATGCGCTATGAAATACTGATGTTTGAATGTCACCTCTGATCTATAGTTACTCTGTGCTATAACTCCATGGACCAAACTCTTAGATATTTATTAGCTAAGAAATTGATTGCAAAAAGAAGAAGATATGTCTTGGTATTTATTAAAGAGAACAAAAAAGTTGTGTGACCATTTTGAAAATTAAAATTTAATTCGATTTTTGGATATTTCGTCAGATTGAAATTTTTTATACAATTTTTTTTGCAGCTCTTTCAAGAAATTCATTATATAAATTGGCGAGATAAAGAAAATGAAATAATCATAAGTGATCCCGGCGCTGGAAATTACACTTGCTCTTTAATGGTGGGTCGGGTACCTCTTGACAGGACCAAAGATCCATTTGTATTAAGAACGTTATCCCCAGCCGAACTGAGAAGAGATTCACA
Organism: Coproporus ventriculus; assembly: GCA_027574865.2. NCBI lineage: Eukaryota > Metazoa > Arthropoda > Insecta > Coleoptera > Staphylinidae > Coproporus > Coproporus ventriculus. Next base: position 34,417 of record JAODAH020039418.1, on the reverse strand, counting down.
ACCTAGGACTCGTCTTGAAAAACGAAGGGCGCTTCGTAGAAAAAGCGGAATGTACTAATAAAAAATAAATAAATAAAAAGTATTAAATCAACCGGTAGCTTTTTTATAGGGAGCATCGAAAGGCTATTTCCTTGTCAAAACATCCAATATATGTATATAAGGCGTAGAACATTTTTAGTTTTAGAGACAATTTGTTAGAAAATTCTTCCGCAAACTTCGGAGTTTCGCCACATCTGCTTACAAGCGCGCTGTGCAAGAAATTTGTTTGTTACTTTTCTAAATTTTCTTCTTTCATTTTTGAAATATTTTTCATTCTTCTATTTATTAGAATTTTCCCACTTATTTCTTCAATTTCTCTTTCAATCTTGCATAAATTTTGATTATATTCTCAAATCTTTACTTTTTTATTAATTTTCTTCAATTTCTACTCTTTTTCTATTATTTAAATTTTTTGATACTTGTTATATTTTTAAAATTTTTCTACATTTTTCATTAATTATTTACAGGTGCGGACAAGATTTTGTAAAATAAAACATTCAATACCTTTTAAAATTAATTGGCATGCAGAGCCATCTATAAATCAGTAGAATTAAAATTCAAAATACCTGGATTAGTTAGGAAGCTCCAGAAACAAAGTGCGAGGATCTTTGTCATAGCCCGTACACAGCTCTCATCCAAAATGAATGAACGAACATAAATTATATAAATTCTTGTTTTTTTTTTGCCTGTTTTACAATCTCTAATATTAACCAGACAGTGTTAACTATCAAAAAAAATCCACGTGACCTTGTTGTTTGTATTTAAATGGAATAATTTTGTTACCTAATTAACAATATTTTATTAAGTCATTCCTACTAGTTCTTTATCAGTTTGCATTTTATAGTTTATTATGAATTTAGTTATGGAGGTTATGTGGTATTTATTTTATCTGACAATGAAATAAATAAAAAATTTTAAATTGCAAAATAGATGCTAAAAAATGTTACAGCAATAAAAAACTGATTCCAGAAAATAAAACTTTATTTATATATCAAATCATATCAACATTCTATATACAAACCCTATTTATTTCACATCTAAATCAATCATAATTTGCATTACAATGATTAGCAGTCTGGTCTGATAAACTTCAATAATAAAATAATTTTACGGAATAATTTTTAAATAACTATAAATTTATACATAACAGAAAATTTTTCCGTGTTTTAACTTAAATGTTATTACGAATCCAAGTTAGAGCATCTCTTATGTTGGATAAACGAGCCCTGAGGAGAAAGCTAGAAATTAACAAATACTCTGTATAAGTACGTCGGCCTTTTATTTGAGACTGATTTATATAAGGAGCAAATTGTTGGTCATTTTGCAATTGTGGAGTTGGACTGGTTGATAAATCATTTAATCTTCCTTCACAAAGGACCTTAGTGGTAAGACATAAAAGCCACTGAAGGATCTGAAAACATAATTTAAATTCAATAAATATGTCATCTTCATATGGTGCAACTGTCTGTTCTCCATTTTACTTTATGTGATTGATATACTTATTAGATTATTACAAAATTTTTATTTTCTTTCAAGTTTAGATTCCTCAATTTTACTAATTATTTTATTAATTTAGAGAAAGTACAAGTGCTTACCTCTGTACTCGATGGAAGTTTTGCAAGTCCAGGTCGCAACCATGAGCTTGGGGCCCACAAAAACAATTGGCAAACATTTGCGGCAACTTCCGTATTTAATCTCTGTAATAAAAATTATTATGTGAAAAAAACTATTTTGCATGTAAATTTGTTGTCAATTTTAATGTTTGCCTTTGTTGTTAATGACCACCATCATCAGCATAATCAATTTGGAAGATGTGAATGCAGCACTACAGAGATTAAGTTTTAATTAATTTGAATGACATATTAGAGGGATGAGTGCTGCATCCAATCAATCTTGAATTGATTACTTCAATGATAAATAAGAATTTCTTACCTGACTTGGATTTCGCTTTAATATATTCATAATTAGAGCTTTAATAACTGTGGGGACCTCATCAGGTAACTCTGGTAAATCTTCATGTTTGTAACTAGTACTTTTCAATTTTATTCGTTCTGCCGACTGATAAAATGGGTTACATCTTCCAAAAATTTGATATGCTATTGCCCCAGCAGCCCACAAATCTGATTTTGTGTAGTTCAATATGCTGAATGTTCCTGGTTTTTGGTTACTTATTTCTGGAGCCATCAAAGCTGGATTTCCGCCCTTATCTATTTCATGAGATGTGTAATAAATGCTCAGGCTTCCATTGCGTTCTGCCAAGCAACAACCAAAATCACTAATCGCTAGAATAGGTGCACGAATTTCAGATGTGTCCAATAAGATGTTATCTGATTTTAGATCACGGTGGGCAATTCCATGTGCCCTTAAATGAGCTATACCTTCTAATAATTGGGTAAAAAGGAGGATAGAAGTACGTAAAGGTAATTGATTACAAGACAAATATTCGTCAAGGCTGCAATTGTATCTGTAGAGAAACAAAACAAATTATGTATTCATAAATCTCATTAAACTTGATAACAATGTCTGAACAGAGCATTCAAACATATTTTACCTCTTCATTATTAGAAACAAGGACATATTTCTGCCTTCTCCATCTGGATTCAATCTTGCCGGAAGGGCTGCTGGATATAATGTTTTTGCCTCCTGCAATTCAGGTACGTAATCAGTAAAAACTGAATACATTTTGACAATATTAGGATGAGGTGGCAAATATCTCTTACGACTGGACAACCTGCAAATCAAAACAATTGATATTTTTTCAATATTAAAATCAGGAGAGAAATAACGTGAACATTGTGACTTTCAACTATTTAATTTTTATGAGATGAAATGAATATAAACAATTTAAATCATTCTGATGTTTTATGATACAAATTCCAAATTAAATTGGTTACTTACTCAAATTCCCATTCGGTAAATCCAACATTGCTGTAATATATCGTTGCAGGAATTGTTTCTTTGTACATCGCTTTCAATATAGCCAGCGCACTTGATTGTATATCATAATTAAACATCATTTTGACAGCTAATGGATATTTAGAAATATCTTCGATGATATTCAATTTCTTTGATGGTGTTTTCTCAGGTTTTATACCAAAATGTCCAGCAACATTCTGACTTTCAGATTCATTTTGTTCTAGTATTCTTGCAGTGTACACAACAGCATTTGCTCCTTTTCCAAGTGGAGAACCAAAACCAATATCCTTGACACCAATTTGATTGTTTTCGAATCGATTGTAATCGATTTCGGTTTGTTGGTAATTCCATTTAATTTTTGAAATAGCTTCCTAAATGAAATCAAATTGAGAAAATTATAAATTGATAAATGTTTTGTTAAGATGAATAAATAAAACTTAAAATTGAAAGTACTAAAAATTCTTGAGGTGTTCTCATTCTTAAGTCTCATTGACTAATAAAATGATAACTAATTAAAGGTACAAAACTAATTTAAAAATTATGTTAGTTGACCGACTTCAAATATCTTTGAACCTGAATTGTAAATGTAAATTATTCCAATTAACAATAAAAGTAAATATTTTGAGGTGTGAAATTGAGTCATTTCCATTTTTAACTGATGAAATCACAGCGGGTTGTTTATAACATTTTTTTAAGTGAATAAATGACATCGTACAAGGTGAAACTTACTCTTATTTCAAAACAGACACCTTCTAGTTCTTCTTCTCTTGTTAAAATGCCTGTGCCGGATGCCAAACTTACACCGACAAGTGCAAAAAATGGGCCTGAATCACCAAATAAAATCCTACAAAAAATATAATATGAAGTTACAAATAAGATTCGGAAAACAATTTGAAGAATTTCATAAATAAAATTTTAAGAGAAAATTTATCGATAATATAGTTGTGGTAATCATGCTGATATATAAAAATAAAAATGATTCACAAAAGCTTATAAAAAGCCCAAAGACGCTATAGAAACTCAATAAGGTAATAAAATACGATTATAATATTAAATATGTAAAATTTATCAGTACAATATAGATAAAATACCTTTGTTCCTCATTCATGTCTTTTCTGTCAAATTTCTGTTTTCTTTTTGTTTTTTGTTAAATAATCAACTCACCTTCTTGCAGCTTTCTTTCGTAATTCAGCAGCGAGACTATTTGTAACACGATTAAGTACATTATCGATCAGAATTTTTCTAGCGTGTAATCCAACTTGTGCCCCGACATTTCTTAATGCGAATGTTCTGGGGACGAGCTGTTGAGTATTGAGCCCCTGTGGAGCTGCAGCTTGTTGGGCTACATTAATTTTATCGGTAATATTGGTGGTCTTGCACAACTGCCTGATGTAAATCTGACCATGTCTAAACAAGCGACTGCCGAATGCTCGTATCGACATTTTGTTTGTGGACCCCCCACAATAATTAGGGAGATTTAATCACAAATTAATCACACGATAAACATAAATTTTTAAAAAAACTTTCATCGCTTGCTTTTCATACATTTTCGTTTGACATTTCACAAATACTCTAATCAGACATACGTCCGAATTACGTCTTATAATTTTAAAAACTTTCTTTTAATAAAAATATAAAATATCTCTTTTAAATATCATTAACATTAAAAAAAATATTGCAAAAATTAACATTCAAATTTTTTCTTAATAATTTGTAAAATTAAAAATGAAGTCGGGTATGTCTTAACTTATACTTCTAAGAACAATGTTGCCAAGCGACAGAAAAACAAAAACTGATAACTATTCAAAAATAGTAAAAATATTGAAAATAATTTTATAAATAATTTAATATCGTGTTTTGGGTTTAAAAATTTGCATATTCTAGGTCAATTTCATAAAATTTCGCTTCAGTCCCTTTTGGGAGTTAACAAAGAGGATTTTTCAGATTTTATTTTCATTTGATTGTGAATATGCTCAGATTTGTCTGAAAATAATTTTATTTTCCATAGAGGAAAGTATCAACTTTTTAAAAATAAAATATTTTTTAGCCACCGTAATGACCATATATTGCCAGAGTGTGCCCGAAAGTCGATTAGATGCCACACCTGAGTTTTTATTTAATCACAGAGAGGAACTACAAATAATTAAATTAACATAATTAAAGCACAATTAAATATTTAAGAACAATATAAACTGTTTGTGGAATTATATGATTGAAGTTGTCGTGTTGACAATCAAATGGCTCTTAATGCATCTTCTTTGGCATAAACTGACTAGAATTTGATTTCTATTATTTCTTCTTTTTAATTTGAATCAGTTGTACTCCTTTTCATTTTTTCTATTCCTGCACGCATGTATCTTATTAAGTCTATCAGTGAAGTATGTGATAAGATGGGTGGTATACAATGATGATCCAATTCCTCAAAAAACTCAGTTTGTTGACCCTTAATGGTTATATAATCTGCTAATTTCCAAAGTTCTCCACATGAAAGCAACAATGAAGCGTTTTGACTTTGTTTAAAGGCTTCATTCAAAACGTGTAACGGCATAAGCACACCTTGTTGTGGTGCAGGAGAGACCGCCGACGTTAGTAAAAGATTCCTCCTAGCCAACTCTCCACTACCACCACAATTTGATAACAGACCTACACCTCCTACACCTCCTACGGAACCGAAACCAGATGAAGTTGAAGGCAATGATAATGGTGTTTTTTGACTGCTACCTCCTGGATTTATATGGTTCAATTTAAGAGATGGTAAATTTGCAGTCTTTACGCAATAATCTTGAACAATTTTATGATTATCTGTTATTTCTCGTTTCCTCATTTTAAACAATTTATAATGCAAGAATGCTTGGCATTTTAAATTTAAAATTGCCATTTTATTATGGAGGGAGGAAGTGTTTTGCAGAATGCGAACTTTCGATGATACGTATTTAATTAAATTAAGTGTATCATTATACATTGTGTAGGCATCTTTTTCAGTAGCACTATCACGTTCCAAACCATATCCTGTCAGTAAATAGTAAATAACAGATTCCATGTACAATATACATCGTTTAGTAGTAGCAGTCTCTCTATCTGCCAAATGCTTCAGCCTCTTAGCTTCATTTAGGCACTTAATATGGTCTCTTTCTTCAACGGAAAGTTCATCAGACCGATATTCTAGGAGAGGTTTAGACCAGCTGCTACAACCAGGCTCTCTAGATGGAGGCATTCTAGGAGGAGGCATCAAAGATGATCCAGATGCTTCATGTTCATATGATTGTTGCGAACGGACATCAAAACTTTTCTGAGAAGATTTTCCCATATCTTCTTTGCTCCTTTCATTTTTCTGACTATTCTCCTTTTCATGTTCTTTTTTCCGGTCACTATTATGGGACGTGCTACTTTTTGAAGATGATGGCATACAGCAGCTAGAACTATTATGTAGTTTCCGCTTTTTAATATTCGGATCTGAAGGCTGTTCCTGTTTTGAAACCTTTTTATTATTCTCATTACAATTATTCCATTTGTCACTAAAGTCACTGTGACAGTACTTTATTCCACCAAGGGGAAAATTACGTGTCTTTTTAGGTTCAAACTCGTGCCTCGTATCTTCTGCTGACTTACTACAATGTCCAATTTCTTCAGAATATATTTTCAATGTTCTTGGATCCAATGGGGCATGCGGCTTTAATAAATCTATTTTGTATTTTACGTTTGATCCACTTGGTGTACTTAATGGTTCAATCTTGAAATTCTTAAATATTTCAGTTAAAGGTTTATCACTTTCCTCCCCAGGAATAGGTGATAATAATGCAGGGTGGGGAGGAAAGAATGGAATATCACCATCAAGAGAGGAATCACTGTTTTCGTTATCTCCATTCATTGTGCAACAATTTGCGAAAAATTATGTGGAGCTCGAAATAAAATTGTCAAACATTTCAACTGGCAATATTGCCATTTGATTATTATAAACAAAATTTGTTTGAGGAAAATTTTTTCAGACATTTATGACTTTTAAACACACTTGATTTTAGAGAACGAGTATCTGTATGAAGAGAATGCCTTGAAAATTTTTCAAAATGAATTTTATCCAATATTTTGTGTAACGAACAAAAATATTAAATGAAATCTTCAATGTACAATAATTAAATAGTAAAATTGTATACGTAAAGAAATTATTATCCACACATTAAAAGGTGCACCCTTTGGTTCTTGAGGTTCCCTGAATATGTTTAGGGTATTTTTGCGATTATGTTTGTACGTATCTGTGGACGCGTATCTACTGATTAGCGACGATTTTCTTCTAATATTACAACAATTCTAATTTTGTATCTAAATAAATAAAAGAGCAATATTCCGTCTTACTTCTAGTAAAGTGTTTCTGAAGCATTTAAGCTTAGAGAAGGATGTTTATCTCCGGAAAATTCTTAGTATTTATTTATTTTTTAATGAACTAAATCACCATCAATTTCCAAAACTAATAAAGCAAAATGTTTTTAATTTTTTTAGTTTTATCTTAAATTTTCTTTCTTAAAAGGGCGTAAAATGAAACTATTTGAGTTTTCCTGGTTTATTAGCATTTCATTTTATTTACATTCTGAAAATTCACTTGAAAACGACCTTAAATACATTGAATTGAAATTAATTCATTACGTAACTCACTTACGTAATTTTTATTTATGTAATTTTTCGTAGGCGTAGATGTATGTGTTTGGATTTCAGAAAAGCTAGATACAAAAAATATAGGAAATAATAGATTATTACTGTATAAAAAAGAAAAAATGTATTTGTTAAATGTTTTTGAAAATTTTATATAAAAAAGAAATGTAAGTTAATGCGTTCAAAGATCAAGCACGTGCCATTATTATTTTTGATTCAGTCAGAGACAAGGATTCACTTCATACTTTGTCCTATTCACATTAAAAAACGAATGTATAAAATATTTTGAAATTTGGCGGGAATCAAGCATGAGGCAACTCCGGCGCAGATTTTAGTTGCGTCAATTCTCTGTGTATGTCATGGATGTGACAACTGTCAATTGTTATTAAAAACATATGCAAAGTAAAGAAGTGAAACTTCTAACAATTTCAAATATATTTTTAAATCATTGCGGGTTGACTTTAACGAACATAAATTACAAAATAAGTGACAGATCAATTAAAAACAAAAATTATTAAAGTGAGGCCACATCATCCAAGAATTGTTACTTCAAAGGGAAGTTTTCTATATTCTAGTAATTATGTATACATTCCCTTAACATTCCGAAAAAAAATTAGAAGGAAATTTGAATCAGGAACACAATGTCTAATCGAAAACCGAATAGTGCAACTTCTAGACTAAAGCAGGATTATTTAAGATTGAATAAAGATCCGGTTCCGTACATCACTGCCGAACCACTACCTTCCAACATACTAGAATGGTATTTTGTATTTTATTATTAAAACATTTGCACCTATCCCTTTTTATGTTTTATTTAGGCATTACGTGGTTTGCGGTCCTGAAGGTACGCCATATGAAGGTGGTTATTATCATGGCAAATTAGTCTTCCCCAGGGAATTTCCCTTTAAACCTCCAGCTATTTTTATGATAACACCAAGTGGACGATTTAAAACAAATACACGATTGTGTCTTAGTATCTCGGATTATCATCCCGATACGTGGAATCCGGCTTGGAGTGTTTCCACAATTCTAACCGGCTTACTTAGTTTCATGGTAAGTTCTTCATAATAAATTATTCTATTAAATTAAAAAAAAATTGTTCCACAAGGCATTAATTAAAATGTTCGTCATTTGCAATAACAACAGAGAATGTATTTTTGATAATCGTAACACATTAATATTGAGGTTAGTTTTTTTTATAATGTGGAGATGACGATAATTCAATTAGCAATGTTGCTGTTGAACGTTTTTTATTATGGCATGTCATTCCACAACAATTAGAAATAAATCTTTCAACTCTTTTAGCTAAATTTAGTGCCTTTTTTATGAAAATTCAATTTTATTGTTTTTTTTTTGCATAAAATTGTATCAGTTTTTGTCAAATTTTTAATTGAATATTCATTCGACTCATTATAATCAGAAAATTATATGAAATTTATTCATGAAAATCGAAGAACTTTCAAAAATTCACACAGACACAATCCACTATTGTTACATTTCACTTCCAATCATTGCAAGTTGAAAATTAAGAAAAAATTGTAGGAAAATTAAAAAAAAAATTGAAGAAATTTCAAATTTTCTCTTATTCCACCTTTTCTATCACCTACAATCTACCATTTTACTACTATTTCTAAGTTTTAAATAAAAAATTTCGGATTAAAATAATATAAAAAATCCAATCCCGGCAAGTCTCTCACAACCTTCCACTTCTCAGGTGTCCCACACGTGGAATACTTGGGAAATGGAAACTCGTTATTACAAAGTTATCTTATCCGCCATCCACCCAATAGCTCTGTAATGAAGCTTGTTGTTGATATATTAAAATAAAATGAATCCCATAACCATTTTAATGTAATTTAAAACATTAGCAGAGCGGAGGAAAGTTGTTACCACCATACTTATTTGCGCTATTTTCAAGTTTGTTTTGGTAATACTCTTAAGCCTTTTCAACTGCTTTATATAAAGTTATCCATAGAATTCAATTCTGTCCTCAGATTCAGTGCAAAAATATTTATTGTGTTCGTTTTATCTACCTGAGTGAATGCTGCATTATGAAATTGTTTTGCAGATTGAAAAGAGTCCCACCCTCGGAAGCATAGAAACTTCAGATGTAGAAAAGCGACATTTAGCGTATCAGTCACTAGAGTTTAATTCCAAGAACAATTTATTTAAGGATTTATTCCCGGATATTACCAAAATAATCCAAGTAAGTATAAGTTCAATTAAAATACATTAAAATTGCTTTTGTATAATTTTTTTTCTGTTAGGAGGAGCTAGCAAAACGCAAGAATGCTCAAAGCCAAGCCTCTGAGACTGAGAAGCAGCATAATACTACATCTGATCAAAGTAGCCTGCAAAGTTGCCTAACAAATTTAGCAGTTTTTATAGGTTTTGCAGCATTTGCCTTTACTGTAAAATATGTTATGGTTTCGTCAGCAACTGATAATTAATACAAAAAGAAAGGGTACATTTGTTTTGTAACATAATTATAGTAATATATATGTAAAAAAAAAGTTATATTTAGGAAAGGTTTTGTGATAACGTTACCAGATGACGAGGTGCGAAAGTTCTCGTGCTCATGTGTCATCTCTATTTATTCTTTCCTTCTTTATCGTTGAAGTTTAATTAACCACAAAATTATGTTAACAAGGAATATTTATTTTGTACAAACACCAAAATGCTATTATAATTACTATATGTAATTGATTGTTCTATTTTGCTTTACATTAGTCAATTAAATTTATATTTTGTAAGCATATTCTTTTTACTCATTAACAATTTTGAAAATAATAAACGAGCATGAGGGCAAAGAAGCAATGAATTTATGCCAAATCAAATCCAAGAACTTCACATTACTAAAATTTTTGATGTTTCAAAAAATAGTCATAAAATAGATGAAAAACGAACAACCTTACAATTCTTCAAATCTACAAACGCTTTAGTGAGAGAGTAGCCATAAGATTGTAGGAAATTGATAAATAACACCAAAATTGAAATGGTAATGCAAGACTGATACAACACAAGCACAGATTGAAAGAGTTTCTGCTTATCTCTAGCAATACATAACGGGAATGAATCTGCTTTCTACTTTCCTGGTCGAGTGGTCGAAGGTGACACAAAACACCAACACACAAGAATTTACCGAGCTTTAAAGATTTACCAATCTCAGCATAACGAAAACAATGAGAACTATACCTACTGCAACAATGGAGACACAACTAGAACAAGGGCGCACTTGTTTGGACTAGAAGCTTTCAGTGTATTGAGAAGGATGACAGGATAGCAAGGCAAAAAGGAGCTTCTAGGCCATTAATAGAACCAGATCATGCTTTGGGTATCATGAAAAAGTCGAAAATTTGAATACATTTCATTTGTAGATCAATCAAAGCTAACTGTTTCTTTTCGAATGGCCAAATTTACTTGACACGCAAAAACAGTTTTAGATATAATTTGGCAAGGGTTGAAACAAATTATACTTTTATTTTCAAAGACATATGAAACATCACGTCTTATTTAGTTCATTACAATAGACAATTTAATGGTAAACGCTATTTCAGACTGATGATTAAAAAAATGTATTATTATATAAGTATTATATATTTATTTATAAAAAATACATTAAAAATTATTTGTGACATGTCTTTTAAGTACTCGAATAATTTTTATTAAGCCTAGATTAACTATTGCTATACACATAAATATAATTTTTACAACATAAAAAAATTCAATAATACTCGAAAAGAGTTACTGACAAGTTAATACACATGATGCGAGCTTAAAATGGCCCGTTAGGTAAAAGATTCCTAAAATTTTGGTCTTACATACAAAAAATTGGTCGTAGATCTTTACATTAGTTAATAAATTACTATACAATACAATAATTACTACAACAAAGAGGACCAACACGTTCAATGCAATTTCAAGATTATTGGATTGGAATAAATGTTTTTAAAACATCAGCGCTGAGATTCGTTCTGTGATGAAAGTGATGTTATGTTGAACGTGTTTAATAACGAGGCTAATTGGGCAATTTTAGAATTTGTGATATGCACAATTTTCTAAAAACACAAAAAAGAAATCTTATGAAATATTTAAAAATAAATAAATAAATTGTGATGTATTTGTTGGGAGTATTAAGTAGTTTATGATATCACAGTTGTTATTTTGTTACAATTAAATATCGGTTCAATTATGACTTTAATTTATTCTTCGATCCTTTTCCAGTACTTTCTGCATCTTCACCTTTTTTCTGTCGCAAAATGAAATTTAAATTAAACGCCGTATTTACAGCGTAATAAACATTTGCATTTTGTGGGAGGACCATTTCTGAAACAAGAAAAATATTATTGACCACTTTCTCCAATACAAATAATTCAGATTCTTGTAACAACATGAAGACATATTAATGAGACAACTTTGTTCATATGTACGTTCCATATTGATGTACACTACTGTTAATATTAACTGAAATTTTTAGTTTTTAGTATTTTTAATATTTACCTTTATCTGGTAATACTTGAGCTAAAGTATAACTATCAGGATTCCCTTCCAATCCCAATTTGTACATTGCATTCCGAATAACTTGCGGTGTCCTTTCATTATTACTCAGCATGATGCTCTTGTATAAAACAATTCCGTCCGTTTCAACGCTATCTGTTTCATAAGTCACTTTGATCACATAAAAATCTGGACTGCTTTTTTGTGAATGGCTCGGACTTAGTGTGCCGGAAGAATTTAATGGTACCTAAATTAGAAAAATAACAATATTAAAATATTTTAAAACAATTCTAGATCATAATTACAGTATTAACATGCTAAATATTATTATGAGAAACCTAAAACATCAAAGCATCCCATTTTGAAGCCTTATTCAAAGTAATTCAATGCTGCATAGAGATATTTTGAGGTTAAGTATGGTACCACAAAGAAATAACATGTTAATTCATAAAAAATTATGGGCTTTTCAATGATGTATTTACCTGAAGCTTGTTTTCACGTCCGGAATGTGAACTATTCAGAGAAACATCCAATGATGGAAGTGAACTACTCGAACTGGAATTTGACATTTGCGACGGACTTAATTTTCTTTCAATACTATTATGAGGCGAACTGGGCATACTATCAATATCACAATAAAACTGTGATGAATTGCTACTGGAATTACTTGCGATAGAATCATTCTTTTGATGTCCTCCGACAGCCTTCTTTTTATTTTTATTTGCGTGGTTATTATGTGGTGTTTCAATCTGGCAACTTAATTGATACGCTTCCCTATCATCCAATACCAGTATGGAATCAAACCAACGATCAAACATAATATCATCAGAGAAATTATAAGCATTAGCAGCACCCTGAAGGAGTTTTATTTGAGCTAGAACTTCAAATTCTTTTCGACGTTTGTCGAAATTTATTAATCCATCAGAGATTGTGTCAGGAATAGCTGTATCGATCATTGTGAGATCAGTGAGAAAGGTGCCAAGGTAGGGGATAGTTCCAAAACTAATGTTCGCGCTGTGATTATTTTGACGTTGGAAGATCTTCTGAAGTTGTTTATCATTCTCACCTACTGTATCTGCAAACTTTGCAGTACCTATAAAGAAATAAAGTATTTATTAATAAACCGAAAAGAGAGTCGTAATAGAATTTGTACTATTTTAGATGACCTTGAATGATCTCTTGAATTAAACAAGATATGATAAAATCTGTTTTTTTATGCAATTCACTATGCCAAATTACTTCTTAAATACTTTCTTAATTAAAGATATGTTTGTCTGCACAGGTTAGGTATTATATTTACCTTCTCTCATCAGTAGTTCTCTTTGTGTCCATTGATTATTATCCTCACTAAATATTCTTGCTAGTTCGTTAAAGAGTTCTATCTTTTCTTTAGTAACAACCTCCCATGTCTTTTGCAACCTGTAAATAGGGTTACTCTGCAATCCACTAATGATGGCTTTTAAACTAGAAAAATTCTTGAGTACACGTAACTCTTGAGCGATGTCTATCCAACATGTGATGATTTGTGCCCTGTCATGGCTTTTTAAACCCGGTTCGACTAGAATAGATGAGATTACTCTAAAGGAGACCGCATTGAATTGGTTCACAGTGGCGAGTACAGTGGCTGCCTCATGCGAACGGCTCTTGTCTCGCCGAGACCACACGGCACCCAAACATTGATGTGGTACCAGTTTCTTGAACAGGTCCTACAAAAAAATCAACAAATTTAATTAAGATCCACATTTCCAGGAGATTATCAAGATATAAATAGAGGCTGCACATATACAGATGGGTCAAATTGTTTTTATTTTGAAATTATCGAAATTCAAAAAAGTATTGGCCAGTTGCAAAAATTTTATTTTTTAATCTTTTAAATAATCTAAAAAGTTAGCTCATCTACCATATATACAGAATTTTAACATTCTAAAAACATCAACTTCTAAATTTTCAAAATAGCAAACAAAATTAGAATAAAAAATGTCGAAAAAGTTTTATCTTTTAAAAATACAAAAGCGAATTCATCTCTAATGAGAGTATGTCATTAACCTGGATAAAATCATTTGCCCACTTACCACATCCATTCGAGTTAATTGTTCAGCAAAATGTCTCACTGGTACATCTGGTAATCGGTAACATTTCCATCCTGGTAAAGCAGTTCTTAAAGCTAGAGTTTGTGGAGGTATCAATAAAGCATCGGTGATTTTCTGCGGCTGGTCCCTACTGTACCGTTCCAATCTGTGCCTTACTTTAGCATCTAGTTCTGTATTTGGTAAGTATTCCTCACAAAAATTCACCAATTGCCTCAAGGCAGGATGCTGAGGAGGTTCGCGGAAGTCTTCAGGGTAACTATCCAACCACACATGTAGAGCAGAAATAAGTGTTCTGCAAAGGAGTAAATAATTTTAGATCTTTCACAATAATACCAAAATATTTTAAGAACTGCTTGAATAAACTTGAAGGATAAAATTGTTGATCTTGAAAATATCATTAGTTCTGCATTCTTACTTTGAAATTGTGATTAACTATATTTGGAGTGAAAAGATACTTGCTTTCTGTGTTGTTCGTGTAAATCGGCCCGTCCATTTTCTGGCGGTTGTGCGAGTTCCTCGTACCTCTGCAGCAATAATTTTAATACTTCTTTTGGGGAAGAGAAGCTCCTATAAGTGGCTAAGAACACATTGATGTATGTTGTTTCCAGTTCTCCATCATCTGTAGCCAAAGCTTCTACTAGCCTTTTTAGAGTTCCTGCCTTCACAAACCGTACCCGAACTGTTTCCCATTCCAGATGTGAAATTTCATCATCTGAATCCTATAAACAATGAAACTTATATTAGAATAATTTTTGAGAGTAGGCCGGGTAAAGTGATTATTCAAATATCTTCAAAAAATCAGATTTTGTTTGTGAAAATCGCAATTTTAACGTAAAAAAAATATTGGAAAACATGTCGGAAATTTTCCGTAGAATCCGAAAATGAAGTCTCTTGTAGCCGCAAAATCGAAAAAACCATTTTTTATGTTATCTCTGAAGCAAACAATTGTTATTGCCCGGTCAACTTGTGATAGGAAAAAAATTGATTTAATTTAAATTTCTGGTATATTTTGCACTACCTAGTGGTAGGCACAAGCTTTGATTTTCCAAAAAGGCCACATGGTATTCGAAAGTAAAAGAGTAAACCGACATTTTGGGCCGTCTCAAGTCCCAATCCCATGCATTAAATTTTGGGCACGACGTTGTTCCTTTTGACGTGAAATGTCCCGTATATATGTATTTTGATAAACATTTGGTAGTTACTTACGGAATGTGATGAAGATAAACTTCGTGTTGGCCTGTGATATCGAACTTTCTTAAGGTAAACTGTGTACAAAGCACCGTCTGCCTTCTCCTCTCCCCACAAGCGCCATGTGGGCTGCTGGAACAAAACAAAAGCAAGCTACAATTGCTAGTTTCAGAAAAAATTCTTTTTCCAAAAATTAAATTTAGATTATTTCAATTTATAATTACTTTCAAATTTTTCAAATTGATGATTTTAGAAAGAAAAAAAACGTAATGTCCATTTCTGCATTACAATAATTTTTTTATTACTCACTTTGGATGAAAAATTGGGAAATAAATGCCATTTAAAATTTTTGGGCTATTCTAGAGCATTGGGAAAAATAAAGAAATATACAGGAAACGATTTTTTTTCTAGTTACAGCAATGATAGGTGCCCAAATACAATATTAACAAAATAAATTGTGGATGCAGTTCTAGAATATTTCATTATAGTACGTACAATAAAAGCGAGTTAAAATTTCTAAACAAATTGACAAGATTAGACTAAAATCTCTCATTCTCTCTTCCTACTTAAAAAATTCATTCACGTGCTCTTGCAATTGAATCCGAACCACTTACATCTCAATGCACCTCTTAAATTGAATTAAGTTCCCCCCCGTTTAATAAATTCGTCTAACAACTTACTACTTCAATGACCACATTTCTATTCGAATCCCACATAAAAATTCCCTCCTGAGGTGTGAACTCCACATAAAATTTGCTCTGCATCGTCTTTAAATGATTTTCTTTACAAAATTCACTAGGAAAGACCCCCTAACGTGATTCACGTGCTGCTATTGTTGTTGTATGGAACATACTTCTCTTTTCCTAGTCAGCGTGAAATTATCGAACGCGCGTGATTCATCGTCATTATTATTATCAATGCGAATTTCCAACAGAGGAAAACCATAACAGACTCATTCGCGCAAAACCTGATTATCTATTTTTGTATCAAAACAATTCGATAATCTTGAACGTCACAGGATTAAAATAAAACATTGGAATCGAAGAAATGTTAATTATCAAATTTAAAAAATATAATTAAATCCTAATCAGGAGTTCTTTCTACAACTCGAATAAAATTAGTTGGCAATAACATTATGATTCTTTCAAATATGATACCTCGAACATAAAAATGCAGTGTGCTATTTGAAAAGTCGAATCCTCAAATATTGAAGAATTTTTTTCAGTTCAGATGGATAAAACTTATGTTTTTCAGAAAACAAGTTCTTTGCCATTTTTTTTCAACGTTTTGACACGTTTTGGATTTTCTAAGAGATTTTTTCATTTCATATTCATTTTTGAAGCGAATCTAAGATTGCCCTGAACATTTTTCCATGGTTTGAAACATGATGAAAAAATAAATACATTTTTGATTTTTTTATATTTCGGAATTTTAACAATTTTAGCAACTTTTTTTTGAGATTATTATGTTAATATAAGTCACAAATCTTACTTTTTTATTAGTAAGGAAAATAATAATAATAATAATAATAATAAATTCCACTATCTTTAATGACAATTTATTATTATTATTGTTAAATCATTGTTTTTGAACAGTTTAATGTGCGTTGTTATTCATGACCTAGTGAAAATTCGTACAGATGCAATAAAAATACAACGGCATGCATATTACGTCATATATAATTTATTTATTAACCATTAATCGACCCACTATGTTTTTCCAATGCATTCTTATCATGAAGGTGACGTCAATTCGAGTTGACTGATCGGTTTCAATCGATAGGGTAAATTTAAAGTTTCGCGCACCCCATCCTACGGTGCATAATTGAATAATTACAAATTATTGATTGTGAGGGCAGACTAAAACAGATTTAAATAATTAATATTAAAATAAACTAATTGATAATCAGATTTGCTTCAATATTCTCTATTCATTGGAAGCTACATAATAAGCACTAATGTATAATTTATAAAATTAGACAGTTAAGTTAGAAAGGACGCGAAATATTTGTTTTTCCCGCCTTAAATTTACGACAATTTGCTGCCAAATTTCAATTTGTCTTTGCAAACTTATGTTCAATCGATGGACTGTCTAATCAGAAGCAATTTCATTATTATTATTTCTATATTGTTTGTAACTTTAAAAAGTGAGGTGTAATAATTTAGTTTTGGTAGCGCTGCATAACTCAGAAACATGTTACCAACCTATTTTCCATGGTTAAATACAATATATGCATATTTTTATATATTTCAAATCTTTGTTAATTTTTCCATTGACATTTCCTGTCCAATAACCAGTAGATTATCATACAACATATTTGTATGATTGGTGATCCGTTTAAATTAAAATTATTTGTACAACTATCTAAAATCTTAAATAAGAATGAGCATTAAAGTCAGGAAACAAGATAAGAATTTAACTTTACTCTTCCCTTATCCAACTTATTCTTTTCCAAATTAAATTCCATTTCCTCTTTTGTTAAAACCCACTCGCTCCGTCTTGTATTTTTAAAATGAACTTATCTAGTATGAGATAAAAGTTTTTATTTTTCGTGGGTGTGGAACAATACCACAATCCTTTTGAAATGGTATGCAAATGCACCCCTGTGATCTCCTTTCACATTCGGTTTGTCTTCTTTTTATTGTGGATTGAAATAAAAGATGCGCCTCGACACTTTTACACCGCGAAAAATAAATTCGTAAACGAAAGGACCCGGAGCCAAACACACTTCACCATTTTACAGCAAGAATAAAACATAAAACCACATAAATAAACGACTGGGATCTGAGAAGCCTTACTTGAATCACAAGATAATTTTAAACGTACGAAGACATGAAAATATTTTAAGATTTTTAAAATATTCAATGTGGATACATTTTACTAATATTGAAGGTACAAAGAAGTTGTTATGTGCTACATAAAATTCAACTTACAATTGTTTCTATTTTTTTTTTTTTTGCAATGAGTCAAGATTTTTCAAGAATTTAATTGAAAATAATGGTTGCTACTTTTTATAACTTTTATTAGAATCGATTGTGTGGAAGTGACACAGTACGTTTGTGCTAATGAAAGGTCCAAGATAAAAATAGAACGAACATTAAATTGACTGAGTCAATTTCCAATATGTAAAGGAAATGAGCGCTACCAAACTAATACACTCTTGCACTTTCATTTCGCTAGAATTTTATCAGGGACACATTCCAGGCACGACAATAAATTGACGATTTCCACCATTTTTTACTTGAAAGGAACTGAAATCCTTATTTCCGGTGCTTTTAATAAACAAATTTGAAAATTAATTTTTTAATGAATTTCATTAAATTCTTTTTTTTTTTTTTTTTGAAAGTGTAATATTTACCATTATTTAAAAGATAATTGTAGGTCACAACTGAGAAACTTCGATATTTCAGTCTTTTAAGGTAATGCACATGACAACAAAAAAGCAAATTTATGTAATGATCAACATTAACGTTCACCTCTCTCTATTTGCCCAATCGATAATTAATAAATAAATATTTTCTATAGCTAAATGAGACACGCGAATGTCGCATAAGGGATATTAAAGTTAAATTAGCCACTAATGGAGGAGTTAATGAAAATGTGTTTACACTTTTTTCTCATTCTCTAGGGAGGATGATGCAATGTATTTTATCATCTTCCCGTAATATTTTAATTGAGTTTGATACACATTGAAAATTGCATAATTGGAATATTTTTATCTCACTAAAGCTAATTTTCCAACACAGTTACATAAATGATGTAAGGTAGGAATAAAAATACTGAAATGTTTAAAAAGCGGAAGATTCTTTTTTTTTATACATCAAAAATTATTTTTGTGCATCCGTAAACAAAATCTTCTAGACAAAGAAAGATCGATCTATTAACTTTGGTTATTAAATTATTTATAATAAAAAAATGAATTCTGATTCGTAACTTGTGGTTCTAAAAATGCTCACAAGACCAACAAAATGAAAGAAAAAATTTATCAGTTTTTATAAAAAAAATTGATATTGAATAAATAAATATTAATCCTGCGAGTCTTCTTGAACAAACTATGTATCAACTTTTAATTTTCCGATTACATGGATTCACATGAACCAATGCAAAGTTTGTTTGATATTTCTAAATTACTCGTTTTACTATTTGCATATTATTTTATCTAAGCACGTTTTTGGCATCAAGCACGCGTCTGTACTACTATCCCACCCCATTTTGTATCCCTATGGATTACTGCCTAGATAATACACGTGCGAGACGTAATTATAAAGCGGCGACGCAAAAACTATACGATTGTGTATGTCGCCTATCCATCCACTGAATGGTACGGCTTGATTTTATTATCAATACAATTACGTACATCCGAATACGATAAACGTAAAAACAAAACAATTGCTATGTGGGTAACATGAAACTCTACAAATCAAAACAAACAAACAAAATTTCAAAATCATTCATGAAATAAATAAAAATCAATCGATTGATTTCCGTTTAATTACTATTAACTAACATGAATATTTTCTTCAAAAATTGTGGCTATTAGAACAATGAGAAAAGAAATCATAGAAATAGAAATAACTATTTATTTAGCCGACGTTTCGATTTATTCAATTAAATCATCCTCAGGGCTAGACATCCCTGAGGATGATTTAATTGTCCCGAATTTTATATTTAGATTTAAATAAGAACGTTATATGGGAAGATAAGTTCCATTTTTTATTTGTTATTATCATTTTTTTTTGTGGTGCATCTTTGGTGCACATTATTTTAAATCAACCTCAATATTTGTTTATTGATTTCGGTTCATGTGGATTTCCTTTAGGGATCGCTAGTGAAACTTATTGATAAATATTTATTGATGATACGATACGCCTCTGAACATTGTGAGGATTCAGTAAATCCCATGAATTTATTACACGTGGGGCGAATTACGTATTTTTATTCGTTTTATATAAAAATATATAGCTACTTCCAATCAGTACACATTTGATCTTTTTGCATTGAATAAAGTAATAATGAAATATCCAATTTTAATATAAGATGTAAGACTTCATAGGTTGCACAAAATTAAATCCTTTTATATCATAAATCTCATCATCAAACGTGATTAAATATAATCTAAATATTCGATCCAATATTACATTGAAATTTAAATTGCGTGGGTTTTTAAAAGGTTGCTAGTTATAATTTTGATTTGTCCTATTGTTTTCTTTAATTTTTATAATTAATTCTGCTTTTCTACTTCATGACGTCTTGTAGTAATGCACAAATATTTTTGGTTATAATGAATGGGAAAGAGATGGACTGATAGTTGATCGGATGGATTAGATAGAGATTTAAGGATGGAAAATTAGAAAATTTCTTCGTTTTCATCAATTTTTAAAAATTTCAAGATCGTTTATTGGATTTTTTTTATTTTTCCTAAACATTCCTCGATATGTTTATTAAGAAATCCTTAAGGTTTAAAAAAAATCAATACACCGATTTTTTAATTAAAAATAAATTTCTTTGGAAAAATAATTTTTTATTTTTAAAAGTTTATACAGTATAATGAATTTATATGAAATTTCTGTGGGATCTTTCTTGATATTTCAGGAATAAATATTTTCATAATCGTGATCTTTACTCACATTTGAAAATCTAGATGTCCATAATTTGTTTAAATATATTAAATATAGATAATGCAAATGTGAATGCACTTAACAATTCCTTCCTTCTAGCATTACTTAATTGTGTAAAAAAAATACACAACTCTTGTTTTGTTGATAATGCAATCACGCTTGTTCGAAACAAACAAAACAATGGCCTCCCAATATATAAAGGCAATGTTTAGTAATATTGAAACATTGAACTGTTACTTGTAGGTACTTATTAGAAAAGAAAATCCGAAGTTACACACCGTGAAATCACCGGACATACTTGAGGGAGCTTGTAGACGTATCCGAAAGACAATAGATGATTAATCCGACCATGCAAAACCTACAAAGCAGGTGTACAGCTCAAATGAAACATCTTTCAAGACACAAAAGAAAATATGAGTACAAGCACTAACAAAATTTATTGTAACATGTAGTAACTGTACACGAAAATCGTTTCTATTTATATTGATTTATAGTTTGTCCGAAATATAAATTTAAAAATTTTCGACAAAATCTTAACAATTTTTCAATTAAAATATTTTTTTATATTTTTATCACTAAAATATGTAATTATGTCAAAATGAAAGAGTTGTTAAGATTTCAAAGTCCAAGTTTCATATTTAAATATTTCATATTACAAAAAAAGAGTTCAAAAAGAGAATTTAAAACTTTTAAGTATATTTTATTGGTTGCTCCTTTTTATAAAAAGAAACCCTCTCGTTTACTTTTTATTCCGTTTCGAATGGGGTGAAAGGTAATATGGCCAGCTTTTCACTCAGGCTACTGTTTCCTATTGATTTTCCGTCATCCATCAGGAAATTGCATTTGAGGGTTACACCAGCACACAACGAAACCGATTTGAAACGCATTAACCTGAGAAATTTTTAGAAACAAAAAAATCTAAATAGATTTTTTACTAATTTTATTATTATTCCAGACAAAAAAAAATTAAATAAAATCAAATTTTAGTTTGAGTGAATCACTTTAAATGTAAATTTTAACTAATTATGTACTTTATTTAAAAATTACATGTATCAATGACACAAATTTATTCAAAGCTGCCCCCAAAAATTGTTTGTTCTTGATCAATCCATGGCCCATTTTATTGTTTATTTATGTTAAAAATAAAATTCATCGCAATTAAAACAATGAGAAAAAAAAGTGTAATAGCCTATCATTTATCTTTTGGTGTTATTGTTTATTATTCTTCAGTAGTTTAATAATAAACTGAACGAGAATGTACGGGGAACATGTGTTGAGTGCTGATTAAAGTTTTACAATCATTTTTCCTCGGAAGGAGGATTCATAAATAAATGACACAAAATTTGATCAGTTAAAAACAAGATTTTTGCGAATTGTTTAATTTTATTACACATGAATGCAGTATGATTAATGATAATAGAACATATTTGTTTTGAACAATAATATTTCATAAACTCCAAATCAAAATACAAAAAAAAAATGTTTCAAGAGCATATAAGACGGGAATAATATTCCTTCTCATCTTCTCCGTTATGGTAACATTTAAAATTATGTATAATATACATTAAAATAGTTACGACGACGGATAACATAACTTTGTAGCCATCTAGATCATTACTACAAAAATTAATGAAAATGAGAAGTTTTTTTCTTTCTCGATTGGAGCGACAAAAACATGGAGAACATGGTTACTTAAGTCTATTCTACTCGTACATTATCAATCTGTACCCTTAAAACACACAAACGCACCTATCGTTCTTATCATTTCCTGGGTTTTTACTAACATGTGCAAGTTATGTCAATAACAAAAAACTTTATATCATCATCACAGTGGTATAGAAACCTTTAAAAAACTTGTGTACCACAATAAATCATGTAAAAATAATTTAAAATGTTTACAATAACAAATCAACGCTTTGTTTATTTCTTTTTTTAAATATACATTATTATATTTAATTAATAAACTTTACAAGCCACTTAAAAAATATTTAAATCTTATTAAACAAATAATTCGAATTCTTTAAAGCCGAGTTCATACATAATATTGAAATTTATTAATTGTTTACGAGGTGTTTTGGAACGTGTTTTTATTTTGATTTGAATAAGCTCTGAACGGAATTCACAACGAAATGAAACCTTATCGGGAATTCTTTGTTACATTAACATAACAAATTCGTGCAAAACATTTTTTTTTCAGTCGATTGATGAAAATTTTAGAAAAACAAATGTGTTTGTGCATGACGCAACAAAGTGAATGCCTGAAACTATGAATTATTTTACATTTATTTGTAATCAAATATTCTATTTGAATTTGTAATATCAAACCAGTTGAGAATGCTTTTGAGGATTACCAAAACGAACTTGAAAAATAGAGCAAAGAAGTAAGGCGGTAATAATATTCCTTCTGATCACTTCCGCTCTGCTAACATTTTAAATTATATTAAAATTCATTTTATTTTTATAGGTTGGCATACATCAATAACAAGCTTCATTGCTGAGTTATTGGGTGGATGACGGATAACATATCCATCTAGATCATTATTACAAAAAAATAATTTACTAAAAATCTTATTTTCCGGTTTTTTTTTTTTTTTAACGAGACGGACACTTTCTACAGGTCCAATATAAAAAATCCAATCCCGGCGAGTTTCAAACTCCCGAGCTTCCGCTTTTCAAGTATCCAGCTCGTTGTATTTAAATCTCAGAAGTAGTAATAGAAATGAGATGTAACAATGGTAGATTGTATGTGATAGAAAGAGGTCGAATAAGAGAATATTTCAAATTTCCTCGATTTTTATTAAAAATTTTCCTACACTTTTTTCCTAATTTTAGCCTCGCAATGAGTGGAAGTGAGATGTAACTATGATGGATCGTTTATGATAAAAAGAGATTGAATAATAAAATAAATCCGGGTTTTTTCAAAATTTATAGATTTTAATTCAAGTGTACAATAATATAAACAATATTTTATGGAATGCAATCTATAAAATCTATATCATTGTTGTAAAATGTTAGTAATTCTAATTAAATTAAAAATTAAATATAAATTTCAATTGTTTTTAAATTTTTAGTTTGCTTCCTAAAAATTATTGAATATCATTGATTGTCCATGAAAAATATGTTTCAAAAACAATAATATTCGAGGGCCAAAGTTCATTTACACTTTGTTCTACATAAAATTCATTTTACTTATCTAAATTTGTGAACACCAAAAAATTTAATACGAAAACCCTACCTTATTTATATAATCAAGTTAAATATTTTATATGTAAGATAAATCTTATCGTATAAAAAAGGTCGTAACCTCTCCCCCTGACTCGATCATTTTTATTTTTACGTAATGCATTCCATAAAAAAAATTGATTATGTATATGTCTTTCCACATTGGCCAAAAATTTATGCAAGTGGATTTATAGATTTTAATTACATTACATTTTAATGGCGCATTCCACGCATATTCAAATCGGACATTATGCAAGTTCGCACAGATATTTACATTCATATTACAAAATTAACAGTAAGTTGATAACGTTTTTGTTGCTTTGTTTTTTCGATGATAGTAAATTAGTTGGCCGTGACTCGTACTCATTTGTTTTTTTGCAGTGACTTACATATTTCTTGTAAAAAAAAATGTTAATGCAGAAATGGGACAAATATGAAACAAATAATCTAAGGATGCTTCATTAATTCAAAGTTATTGACAAAATCATATGTTTATATATATGTACGTATTTATTTTAAAGCAAAAAAAAAATAAATAAAAATCAAAGTAAAAAAATGCGTTTTGCACTTCTTGAGTTCATGAATTAATTTAATCCACTGCTTGATCTCAATACCTATTCATTAAGGCTCCATTACACGAGCAATAAACTTACGGCACTTATTGCAAAAGTGGAACTCATGTATAGATCAGTAAACCCTGGATCCTTTCAGGCACATATCACATTTCGTTACCAATGAGACGTTAAATCACAAAAAATATAATGTAAATCTAAGAATGAGTATCTGTTTTGAATTATGAATAAATTTTAGTATTGTTTAAGGAAATACCATAATTATTCCGACGACCTTTCACCCCTTCTCAGAACAATATTTAGTAACGTGTTGCGTGGATTAAAGTGACTGTAATTAGGAAATACAGTTAATTATGACTATCTCGTTTTAGTTTATTATGAATAGATGAATTGTTTGGCTTTGAATGTCTCTGGTATGTCTTAAAGACGTTATATTTGTAACCCAGATGTCGGTTATGAGCCTGTCGTAAAGACCTGAACCTATGTTAACTTGTAATTTCTGCAATAAAATGATAAAAGAAGGAGCGGGCACATAATAAAAATTCAAATGCCTCTAACTAGTACACCATGCACATATATTTCTAATATTTTCATTTTTATATCGGGTATAAAGGTTTCCCGTTTATACGTTTGCAATAATTAATAATTAAATAATATTATAATGATCAAGCAAACGCTGATAAAAACAAATAAAAAAAGTTGTTTGGAATTATGTCATTATTTATAATAGTGATATGTACAGGAGCATTGTGAACAGAATAAAACTTGCACGCGTGCCTTAAAATTTTTCGTTATACAATTTATTATATAAAATACTATTTTGAATTATTATCATTTTTGACGATAATAAGTTTAGGTTGAAATCAAATAAAACAACCAACAGTTAGACCACCAGATTGATTCAAACAATTTTCAATGTCTATTAGTTACATTATTATAAAAATCACGAATTTTGGACCAATAAGGCTAAAAAGTATCAGAAAATGCAAAATATTTCTTAGAATCTATCCAAAACAATTTTGGACAATTTTGGCTTAAAATTTTTTAATCCTTAAAAAAATCGAAAATCTAAAAAATAAAAGATATACCTATATGTAAAGCCCAAATACTTCATAGAATCAACTAAATTTATTATTATTATTACATATTTAATCCGTGCAACGCAGACTCCTATACGTTCTAATGAACATATTTTAGATTTGATATTTTATAAGCAGCTTACCTTTATGTACCATTTTGTCAAAGGCTTTTTGTTATTATTTCTTCTGTTCCCGGTGCATCCAGTAAATCTGAATTTTCCCTTTGGCATTCCAGATGCATCTTTGACATTCAAAGGGCTTAAACTGCGACATTTACTAGCAAATAATTTAGTCTTTTCAGCAACACTATAGTAAAAATCTTGTTGGAATGTAAGCGTCGTTGTTGTAGGTAACAACATATTTCACCCTGTTAATTCAGATGAAAATTTGATGTGCATGGACGAAGATGAATTATTAAAATAGTCTGATGGGGGGTTATGTCACGACTGGCCGAAAATTATAATGCGCGCGGAAAATCAATAAAATACGATTCACGAGCGCGTTAAAATGAACTAGCAGGACGCGACACAAATACAGGACGACGAAACGCGTCTAGTGGAATAGCGCTCGAGAAGCGGCTCTATTTCTTCACTGCCTTTCCACCCACACATGCGCACACCCACCCGCCCCCCCCCCCCTTATATTTCACAAAATCTACCCCTAAATGGTCAAATACGTTCACGACATAAGAAAATCTGGAAAATTCCAACCCCCATTACTAATTAAAAATGCATTAGAAAAATTCAAGGAATATGTTGTTGGAAAAATGATTTTCCACTTGTTCACTTTTTTTAACTTCTCCCATTTCAACTTTTTCATTTCTACAATTTGCAATAATTTTCCTCTTGATTTCCAACAAGTTTTTTCTGATTTTTAGGAAATTATAGATAATTTTCCTCGCGATTATCACAATTTTCATAAGAATTTAGGAAAACTCGTCGGTTTTGTATTTAATTTTTCTTTTTTTTTTTAGAAACGGAAACTCATATTTTTTTATTAAAAAAAAAATACAAATTCTTAATAAAATAAAAAATCGAGTTATTCATGTGAAGTGATATTTTTCACCAGTGATTTATAGATTTTCAGGAAGAGGTGGGTAGGTGGTAGAGAGAGAACTACGTTCCGGATACGGTCGTTAAAAAACTCATTTCAGGTGGTGAACTTTAATTTTCCCGGAGTTTTTTTTACGAGATAGTATTAAACTCGGTATAAACTGCAGACAACGTCATTATAGACGCGATTTATCTGCACAGACAAGCATTTCACGCATGAGAATTTACATTTTATGAACAGTTTTCCCACCCTCACAAACAACTATTGTATTAAATGCTCTATTTTTAAATGCAGAAATGTAGAACTTGTAAACTATATGACAATCACAGATACAATCAATATTGCCAACTGTTTCCTTTTTTTAATTTATTTTATTTACAGTTTTCAGTTTAAACCTTCAAATCTAATATTTTTCTCTTATTTTATTAATTTTTTGATTTTTCTCTTTTCCGTCAACTTTAAATTTTATTAACTTTCTTTTAACTTTTTAATTTACAAAAATTGTCTTCAAATCTAAATTTTAAGCCAGATTTAGCTTATCTAACAACGCATGCGCAGAAATCATCAAAAATACCAGAGTAGTTAGAAATAAACCGGAAATCGTATTTGTATAGATAATAATGGCGAGAAAAGCGTTTATACGCAACTTCTACGTAGTGGCATCTTATAGTATGTACTTTTAGCTATCTTTTCTAAAAGTTATAGCCAAATCGAAGCATATGTTTTCTTTTTTTTTTGAAGAAAGCATTTTTTTGCATCATTTGAGCATGCGTCCACAGATAATGGAAATATTCAAGCGGTTTTTGATTCCTTGCTAAATTTCCTATCGATTTTGTACTTTCACATTTTTTTACATGTAAAAATACATTTTTTAGAAGAAAAACGCGTTTTTTTTTATTTTTCATTAAAAAAAAATCATAGAATCTGATGCAAAGTCCGCAACTTTAAAGATAATGACTTCAAATTTTTTGAATCTTAACATTTTCTAAAATGGAAGCGACGTTCCAAATTTGAACCAAATTAGAACATGTTCCAGAATTGATTGCACTTTTGACATGGAACAATTCGCCTATTTATGAGAAAATTATGCTAAAACAGCTTTGAACACTTTAAGTTAGTTAAAACTTTAAAGTTTTTCATACAAGAAAATCTATTGAATATCTAATCTTTTAAAGAACCAACAAGTAAAGAAGAAGAAATTGGAAAGTTTTCTAACGAGGGAGTTGTCAAATCTGTGTTTAGGGCAAAATACGTCAAAACTGATTGAAAACAGCCCAATTTGCATAATCACCAAATAATAACAAATATAGTGCTTAGCAAAATGTTGATGCTAAGTACTTCCTCCATTATCGGTAGTCGATTTAGTTTCATTTTTATATGTCACAACATAAAAACCGAACACACGGAGATGTAGAGTAATAAAGAGAAAGAGAGAGATTAAAAGTACATTATATCCATTCCTCCTAAGAATAAAAATTCATTACAACCGGTGAACTTAAAAAATATGTCAATTTTTTATTTTGACACTTTTAACCTTTTTAATTTATTTCAAAATAAAAATTAAAAATCAGTTCAGGAAACTCTCAAATAAAAATAAAATTAAATTAAAGAATAATTGCGACTTATAAATGCATGGATCTATCGTAGTTTGAGCCATAAAGTGTTTTTTGCTTATTAATTAATCGTGATTTGAAATCAAAAGATATTGGGACAAACATTTTATGTACAATTTTTAAAACGTAAAAGAAAAGTTTCCGTTTTAAATATTAAAATTGATATGTGCATGTATCAGAAGAACAATATTGGTATGTTACTGACCAGACTATCCACATCATTCATTTTTTCCTTGTCATTTTGGTATGTGACTCCTTATGTCTTTCTCCCTTTTCACAAATATTAACCTCATCACTTATCACAGAAAATCATCACAATAAACGCACAAGATTCAGATTGTAACGTAACAAATCGTGCATATTACACAAACGTATGTTATCACTACCGAATTACACGAAATTTTCAGTTTTCAAATTGTTGTTTACTGTCAAAGTGTGACAGCTGTCAGATGATCACGTTGCAGAGCGGATTTTCGAAAAACTTTCTGGCAATTCTTAATTCTTATTAAATAATGGGTCAAATTTTATAATATTCTCTTAAAATGTAGGAAATGAGTATGTGGGATCCTCAAGCACCACCACCACGCTCGTCACGGTGATAGCTTTCACTGCGTGACGTCACGCAATTATTTTTTTAATATTCTGTCTGCGTAGTTTATTAAAAGAATTTTAAAAATCTTCGGCATTTTTATCAAAAAAAAAAAAAAGAAACCACCTACTGCATTTAAACATTATTTTTGATAAGAATAGCGCGACGGTTAAATAAATTCCATCAACGCTATGAATTATTATGCACAATTTTAATTTAAAATAATACATATTATAAACAAATATTAAAAAAAAACTATAAAATTAATTATTTATTTGATCCAAAATTAAATTTTATATTTCGGTCAACTTTTAAAAAATACAAAACTTATCAAATCAGTGTATGTAGCGACATCTGTTGAATTAAATTCAGATTAAACAATGTATATTGGGTTGCATATATACGCAATTAATAATTATGTATTCCTAGATTATGTATTATTTGATTTTTTCTGTGAGATGAGAGATATCAAAAGTGAAATAATAAACTTAACAAAAACTTAAATTTCAAATATTAAAACAATGGAATAAATAGAAAAATCAGGGTTCATGATATAAATGCTTCATTTTAGGTCTTTCTAAAATCCTAATAAGTAATGGCGAAATTTGGCATTTAATTGATTGTTTTTATTTAAGTCCTGAACATCGTGAATTCTTATGTTTTTTTTTGTTCTTTTTTTTATGGTAAGACCGAATCCGATTTTGGTTTTGCCCAATTGGTTCGTAAAAGATTAAATCTCAAACAAAAATCCTAGAAGTATTAGTTTTAAGAATACACAGACCCAAGAACAGAAAATTTCTTTTGTGGGTTTCTAGAGCCACATATTTTATTTGTTATTATTTATTTACTTATTTATTTTTGTTCTTGGCATTAGATATATGCATTTTTATGATTTTTTGCTATGCTAATACCGAATCCGATGTTGATTTTATCAAATTGACTCGTATAAGATTGTAAATCTTGAAAGAAATTTAAAACTGTTACTGCTACGATTGTTGTTTTGGAATTTGTGCATAAACTACTATGTTCAATTATTTTTATTGATTAACGGTAACTAGTTTCGGCTGGTTTTAAGCCATTCTCAAACGGAGGTACCCAAATCATTTAACGATGGTCCAAAACGAGCCGAAACTAGTAACAGGTAAATCAATAAAAATTATTTAGCATCGTAAAACGTGCTTTAATTTTAATTCTAAGAAAGAATTGTTGATGCAAAATTGATTAACAGTAATACAAAGATTGTAATTTCTATTCTTTATTTTGAACATGGAAACTTTTGAAGTTTACAAGCAAAGCAAAGAAAAAAAAATTAATAATTAACATCAGTCATTAAAACTAGAAATAATAACCGTAATAAGACGGAATTATTAATTAAACGAAGGACGTAAAAATGTATGAAAACAATTTTTCTTTAGAATTATTCGAAAAATTCGAGCTTTTTGGAGTTTATAAGCAATGTAATTACAAAAATTAATAATTAACATATCTCCGTTAATAGAAAATGTAATTCACGTTGGAACTGAATAAAAAAAATGTTGTAAATTAAATGAATAATCAGATATATTGAATTAGCAACAATTACTCATCCATAAGTGATGCGTAATTTTTTATTGATTCCACTTTTATTGTAAAGACATACGTGGATGAAACATGTGATTTGAATCAAGGTTGATGAATATTCATAATTACGTTAACGTATTTTTAAATTTTATAAAGATTGCTGCGATATGAATTTTATAACGTTAAGTTGGTAGCAATGCAATTCACTCATCAACGGAACCAGTGTCAGTATTATCAAAATTTTCAGTGTTAAAGATAATCGAAAAACAATAACAAAAAATGATTTATCTCCTGTGATAAAATGGTTTAAAACTAGTGCAAACATACCAGGAAAAGAGTGATGTGTGATTGACCCCGGATAACCCCCTTTCTTAAATGTCAGGTAAAAGTGTTGATAAAACTATGGAACAAGATTACATAGAGAAGATGCAATATATGTCCTTAAATGGACAACATGAGGGTGATCCAAGGTATGGACGAATACAAAATAAGCCGGAAGCGGTTGTAGGATCATATCATCAGAAGCAACGCTCTATGGGAGCTATTGAAAGTTTTACAAGTTCGCCTCAAGATTATAAGATGTACGAACGGAATAATATTATTCAGAGTTCGAAATTTGCCACTCCTAAACAAGTAGAAACTATTGCATCACAAAAAGAAGAGAATGATGTATATGTCCAGTGTGCAAAGCCACAAGTTCCAATAAATAGTAGTCCAACGCGATCCTTAAGTGGTAGTTCACAAGCTTCTGGAAGCCCAAGAACTAGTTTAGCCACCAACGCACCTCTATATGAGAATATTGATTATTATGGAGGCAGGCCAACTAATTATCCCTCTGGAAAAACTCATAGTAAGTTCTTCAATTATATTAACATAATAAAATTGTTATGTGCAAATCAGCATACAATTTTGATGTTTTTATTTTTTAATGTCATAACACTTTCATTTTGAGGTTATTTTATTAATATGAGTCTCTTTCCTTTGTGGCACTGAGGGTATGAAGCTCCTGCACTTGGGTGCTTTAAGGGTACTTAAGTGTTCCGGTGTACTTTAGAATGCACGAAACAAGAAACGCATAGGCCCTGTTGCACAAATCTTAGTTAAGGATTCATATAAGTCCAGGTTTGACTTCCCTAATAGAATTTTCTAGATTTTTGCTGTTTCTTCCCCTTCTTCATTACTGGAATATTTTTCTTTTAGTTTCTTCTCTAAAATCATCAATATATTTTTCTGCCAATCAACTTAATAGCTTCAGTTCTTACTATATATGTTCTTTTGAATTTGGATTGTCATTATTTAATTAAAAAAATACATCACTTGAGTGTCATGTCGCATTGATGCTTCTGCCCTCACCTTGAAGAAAAATCATTTTAAATGTATAAAATAAACAAAATATATGTTTCACGGTGCAACTGCTTCATAAGGTATGAAATTGGAAATTGATTTATTGGTATATTAATTGTAATAACTATGTAAAGGAGTTTTCTTTATTGATTTTAGATTTTTATTTTTAAAACTGCATAATCTACATAAGTTGTAACTGTCACAGGTATAACAAAATATATTTTTTTTAATGTGGGGTATTCCACACCAAAATCAAAAACTTGGCGGTTATAGATCTTCAATTTGGCTCAAATTGATTACCTAAAAATTTGAAGTTCTTATTTAAAAAATATCCAAAAGATTCTGATTCTGACTCTCTGATTTTTGTTGTGTTTCTTTTTTAAGGGGATGTGTTTTTATGAAGAAAAAAGTTTTTGAAACTATATAATTGATGTGAAATTATCCATGGAATCTAACTGGATTTCTTATGAAATTTCACATCAATTATTTAAAAAATCACAGATTTTAGTAGAGTAGTCTCATTTGGACATTTTTTTTAGATACAAACTTCAAATTTTCAATAAGTCAATATTTTGTAACATAAAATTTGAACCAAGTGAAAGATCCAAGACTATCTAGTTTTTGGTTTTGCGTGGAGTGCCCCTGTGCTGACTTAAAATAAATTTGGACAGAAAAAATTTGATCTTTTTTTTTAGTTTTGGTTTCCTTGGAACTTTCAATTTCGCCAAAACTGGTATTCATTTAAAAGAAAATTGTTTGTGTTTTTATTATTTTTACTTAATTTTTGATTTGGTTTTAGGTGATCAGAATTATTGTAAGGCCCAACCACAAGTTCCTACAGGCAACAAGCATGTAACAATGACAGGTGATGGGTTACCTGTTTATGAAAATGTGCATGAGTATTCTCATCAATCAGTTCCTGGTCCACAAGTAGCTTACGGAGCTCCACCACCTTATCCAAACCAAAGTTACCAACCCAGTTATGCAGCACCATTAACATACTCTCCAGCGCAGCAACCAGTATACTCCATAATGCAACCTCCACGTCCGTCCGCCTCTTTAGCCCAACCTGGCCCACAATCTCCTTCGTATTATCACAAATCGCCATCGAAGAGTATCTCCAAGCAGCAGTTGGATGAAATCAACAGTTCGGATTATGTGTGTATGACTGGGAATATTTCACAAACATTGAGCACGAATATGCAATTCCAGACTTCAACAGCGAAGAATTATTACCGTGGACCTGACACTGGAATTGCTGGACCACCTACTAGACCACCAAAGGAATTTAAACCGACACCACCACCTCCAAAAATTGAGAAGCCACCTGAGCCTAAAATTGAAACAAAACCTGCATCGAGTCCAACTCCCAGTACAAACAGTATTAAATTGAAAATGAGTGGAAAGAGTTTGTTGCCATATATAGTTACACCCACCAAACCTAGAGGACCAACGGAAGCAGAGAGAAAGATTGAGGAAATGACAAGGCAAATAGAAGAAGAAATGGAAAAGCATGAGGAAGAGGGAGAATACTTTGGTAAGAAAAAGGAACAATTGATTTAAATTTTTTTATAATTACATTATACATTTTTGTCTATCTGTATTTCCATTCAATTTTAAGTTTAAAACAGCCATCTGTTAGTCGAGTTTCATGTTTTTTAGGAATATGTCATACATGCAATGAGAAAGTAACAGGAGCAGGACAGGCCTGTCAAGCAATGGGAAATTTATACCACACAAACTGTTTTATTTGTTGCTCATGTGGGCGAGCTTTGCGTGGAAAAGCCTTTTACAATGTACATGGCCGTGTCTACTGTGAGGAAGATTATTTGGTAGGAAACATTAAATATTACATTCTAACTATAGTTCATTTAAAGTAAACCTGTCATATCAGCCCGCAGCCAATTATTTATATTGCAAAAGCATTTAGGAATAAAGAGAAACAAAATGTCATATTTTTTAATTTCACCTTCAAATTATTTTGAATGAACTGTTTACTTTTAAATTTTAAGATTTAACAAAATTTGTGTGTACGTATCTCACAGGCAATTGGCTTCTTTCTAGATCTATTTGAGGCAAATAACTTTTTTTTTATACATATAAAATAGTATGAGGAAATGAGTGGACTTGATACTTGAAGATTATTCATTTTAGACTCTTAATATGAATGAATAAAAGGAAATTATTAAGTAAAAGTAAAATTAACAACCAATTATCACATGATAAAATATAGGACTTTCTATTTGAAAAACCATAATTATATTATACCTCTTTGTCCTGATAAATTTAATTTAATTTTAAGAAAAAATGCTTTGTTTTGTGCAAGTTGCATTTCCTCATCCAGAAACCCTTCCGCTTAACAAACAATATACTCGTGTATAGCTTTTCATGTT
>JAODAH020039396.1:0-110180 GCA_027574865.2 Coproporus ventriculus | reverse complement strand
TTGGGTTTGGGATGTTGTGGCTGCTTTTATTGAAATTTTCAAAAAAGGAAGGAGGGAAAACTAATAAGCACGTAAATAACCTTAACAGCTGATGGCATTTTTAAACCCCTGCACGCCCTAATAAAAGCAGCCACAACATCCCAAACCCAATCACTCACCTGACGATGCCAAAAGGTGAAATAATTGTAGAGAAAATAAAATAAAATTTTTATGCAGAATATGTTTTCACATATATATTCTATAGCAACTATACTTTCAAACCGCAACTGGATATTGTTTCTTGCATAAATATTGACATTACGAAGAACGAAAATCGTTTTTCCATAAGAGAAAAAATTTAGAGCTAACCACAATGTCTTAGTGGATTTTTTAATCTCTGGGTACCTCAGTGAACATAACCTGGACAACAAAATTTTAAATTTAAAAAAACAATTTGTTAGTAAAATGATTATTTATATCGACTTTCTTCTATAATCTTGAAATATTTGATGGGATCAATAAAAATTTTAAATAATGCTTCTATTTACCTTTTGTCGTTGCTTTTTCCATTCTGCCTTGCTCTTTATTTTTTGCAGTTCCTTTAGAGGATTCTAGAAATTTTGAAATTGAAATATAGGTTATACTATAATATATACTACTATAAATTATATAAATAACTAATATTTTGGCGTATAGATAGGTAGCCAAGATTCCATCTTTTATTATTATAATTTAATAAACAACTTAACTATTTTTTTTGGTGGGCAAATTCGAATTAGTTGCTTTTGGACTAGTAGTACTCTCACTGGTTGAACTGGTCTTACTTGTCGTCTTTTGGTTTTTGACTGAAATTAAGATTAGGCCTATATTTTTATTTTTTTAGAATTTTTCTAATCCATGCCATAGTCAATAAAAATTGAATTCTTTGCAATAATCTCTAATTTCACCGCATTATTTTTAACATCGTTATTTTTAACTAAAATATGGTATAAATAAATAGATAAAATATCCTTGTTTTGAATTATATGAACATTTTATTTTATTTTCTCTACAATTGTTTCACATTTCGGCATCGTCAGGTGAGTAATTGGGTTTGGGATGTTGTGGCTGCTTTTATTGAAATTTTCAAAAAAGGAAGGAGGGAACACTAATAAACATGCAAATAAACTTAACAACTGATGCCATTTTTAAACCCCTGCACGCCCTAATAAAAGCAGCCACAATATCCCAAACCCAATCAGTCACCTGACGATGCCGAAAGGTGAAACAATTGAGGAGAAAATAAAATAAAATTTTTATGCAGAATTTGTTTTCACATATATATTCTATAGCAACTATAATTTTCAAACCGGAACTGGAAATTGTTTCTTGCAAAAATGTTGACTTTACGAAAAACGAAAATCGTTTTTCCTTAAGAGAAAAAATTTAGAGCTAACCAAAATATCTTAGTGGATTTTTTAGTCTCTGAGCACCTCAGTGAACATAACCTTCGTACTAGATTTTTATTTATTTATTTATTGTTTATTGAGCCGGTGTTCTCGAACTTTTGTTATTATAATTTGATAATATACAACTTAACTGATTTCTTGTGGGTCCAAATCCAAATTCGTTATATTTAAACCAATAGAAGTCTCAGTGTTTGAACTTCTCGCATTAGTCTGCTCCTGTTTTACGTCTGAAATTAAAATTAGGAATATATTTGTATCTTCGAATTCATCTAATCCATAACATAGACAACAAAATTTTAAATTTTAAAAAACAATTTGTCAGTAAAACGATTATTTATATCGACTTTCTTCTATAATCTTGAAATATTTCATGGAATCAATAAAAATTTTAAATAATTCTTTTATTTACCTTTTTTCGTTGTTATTTCCAGTCTGCCTTGCTCCTTACTGGTTGTAGTTCCTTTAGAGGGTCCTAGAAATTTTGAAATTGTAATATACGTTATATTATAATATAGACTATTAATTATATAAATAATTAGTTTTTGGCATGTAGATATGTAGCCAAGATTCTATCTTTTATTATTATAATTTGATAATAGATAACTTAATACCTTTTTGGCTGGGCGCATCCGCATCTGCTAATTCTGGACTAAAGGAACTCTTAGTAGTTGTACTTGGCTTACTTGTACTTGTCGTCTTTGTTGTTTTGACTGGAACTAAGATTAGGCCTATATTTTTATTTTAGAATTTTTCTAATCCATGCCATAGTCAATAAAAATTGAATTCTTTGCAATAATCTCTAATTTCACTGCATTATTTTTAACATCGTTATTTTTTACTAAAACATAATCTCAAGAAAAATAATATCATTGTAATTTTTACTAAAAATATTATATTCGAACGCATGTTTGTTTAGTACAAAATATTTAGTTGTTTTAATATTTTGTGTCAATTTTTAAGGTAAAGTTTGAAACAACACTCTAATTATTTTGATTGACATTTATTCAGTGTTATATGTACAATATGTACATACATGTAGTCAAAAAAGTTTTTGTTATTCAGAAATTTTCAGAAGTTTTCTGAATCACAAAAAACATTTTGACCATGAAAATCAAAAATTTATAATGCACGGGAAATTTGACATCGATTATTAAGTTGTTTTCAATTTTTATTTATCGAAATTGTAAAAAGACAAGAAAAAAGACATTTTTTCATGTTAATTAAAAGAGGGTAAAAACCTAGATTCCGTATAGCTCAAAGATCTCCCAGATTCCGTACAACTTTTTAATTGCATAGGAATCAGTGGATTTTATATGTGCTTCTAAATAAAACTTTATTTTTGTACTGTTATGAGTTTCCCATTTCCCATCACAATTTGTAGAGACTTTGGGCTCTCTACACTATTGTATAAATATACAATAGTACAGATTTGCTTAAAAATGGTGAGTTTAAGTCTTATTAATTTTTTTATATAAATTGTTTGCTTCCGTCTGGTGAGAATAAAGCAGTTTGAAAAACGTTTCACGGAATAATAATTTCCTACATTTACTTTGTTCGTATTAAATTTAATATTTTGTTTCTTTTTTTTTATTATGAACCGATTTTGTTGTTTTGCATTAATTGAAATAAAGAATTTCGACATAGATATAGTATATCTGAGAAACTCGTAGATCAATTGATTGTAATTCACTGTCCAGCGTGACATTAGCCGGGGAAGTAGGTGTTTTTCAATTGATCTATTTATGCTTATAATATAAGCTTATTGTAGAGCATAAGCCACATGATTAATATGTGAATTAGTTTATTTTTACATTTGTTTTTGAGAAATTGTACAAAACCAATATAACTACAAAGTACTTGACGGAGTTTGCCGAGCAGAGTAGCAACCACTCAATAGTAGAAGTACATCATCATCACAATAGCACAAATTTGTACACTGAAATATAGCGCATCACAATATCACGTGACCGTTTGAAGGTTGGTAGGCGGCAACCTATCACAGGTCATATGAAAATATGGAGTCATCGCAAACTTCGTAAGGGCATTCCTGACGTACTTCAGCTATATAACTGCTCATATTCTCTGTTCGCTTTACTTGTATGTAACCACAGAACATACAACTTGTAACTGTGATCTTCGTGATGAATGATGTCTTGGTAGAAACTGCAGAAAATCTATGCGCTTAGTGCGGACAGTTACTTTGTAAACCTTGACCACTGTTTTAGTGGCGTTTTGTCTTGAGAAAGAGATTGTCATTTTTACAACCCTTACCAGCAGCCTGATGCAAAATTGCATTATCCTAGACATGAAGAGTGCAAAATAAAATAAGATCTACTCAATGCCAGGCAAATTTTTATGGTGTATTTAAAGACTTTCTACAGAGATGAAGCCTCTAGTATCTATGCAGATTTAAAGTGTGTTGCTGTTAAGTATAGTAAAAATTAATAATATTCTAATCGCCAACCGAACTTCAATTGCCACTAAATGTTCTGTCGAATTATACTCGAACTTCTCGTCCTTTAACTCGAATGTAAAATACTGACTAGACCGTATCAAAAAAATAATACCTCTTACACACTCTCGAGATCTTGGATGAGGTGACCGAGGTATAAAAATTTAGTGGGCAGTGCCACAATCTCCTTTTTCATCGGGGCAGATTTCTGCAAATTAGCGGGGTAGAAATATATTTAATTAAAATTTAATATCGATTTTTTTTCAGAAAAATATAAAACAGATCAATACAACTAATTTTTACATATAAAATTTCAAATGGACATTTTTACCCCTTTTGCAAGTTTTTTGAAACAAAAAAAAAACAATTCCAATCAAAAAATGTTTTATGCAAAAGTTGTAGAGAAAGTTATTCCAAAGTCTAGTCAATCATCAAAAAATTGTAATGTCCATTTATTAATTAAAAATCACACTGCTCTACTACAAATACTGACAAGTAATACTCAAGCCCACCGAAAATAATACGAAATAGATTGGGACTTCCCCTGCATATTTTCTTTAAATATGTACTTCCATTGACACCTAGTGGTCAAATCAAATAACACTCACTTAACTGCTAAGAAATAAAAATACTAGTATAGAATTTGTTCATATTTTGCCATAGCGGGGTAGATTTACATGAGGGGAGCGAGAGAGTTAAATCATGTTAAAGAGAGTTAGAAATTTTCCGCTCGGGGTAGCTGTGACAACACTGAGTGTGGGCCATAGCAGAAATATATCAGGTATTATATGCACTAACGCGGTGGCGATGACGCGTTATTTTCAAGTGGCCTGTGATAGGTTGCCGTCGTCAACAATTTCTTCATTGAGATTAAATTCGCCGTTCCACGAGTCTTCAAATGAGAGGAATTAATTTAATTACCTTTGATTGAAGGGGAGCCTAACCCACTCGATCCAGTGGAATTCGTGGCAACCATACTTGTGTTACTTTCTTCATCTAAAAAGAAGAAAGATTAGTTTAAAAGAATAAAGTTGTAGTATATATAATAATGATTTATTTGCATCAATTATAGGTATTAGTGAGTTTCCTAATAGTTCCTCTAAGAACTCAGTAACTTAAAATGTTAAAACGAATTCTTATATTTAATGACTTCAATAGTCTTAATAAATCCTTAATTTTCTGTTTGTCGTTCCCTAAAGGTGCTTTGCGTTGGAGTTGCAATAAGTGATTAGAGCAGCGATGAGAGATAGCTCCTTAACATATGCAACTGTTTTGGCACAAATTTTATTTAACACATATTTCATATTAAAAATAAAATGCAAGTTTTTGTGTTAAAAATGTATAATTAAGCTTCACTACATATGTTCAATTTACCTGAAGAAGCCACAGTGTCGGCGAAACATATGTAGTGAAACTTAATTATACATTTTTAACACAAAAACTTGCACTTTATTTTTAATAACCTTAACATATTGTTAAGGAGTTGAATTTCCATTATGAATATTCATAATTTATGAATATGATTTATAACACATAAGAAGATGAAAAAATTTACTAATTTATTACCTTTCTCGTTGCAGTTGTGAGTATTATTCGAATAAAATATGAAGGAATTTCCTTCTTTTCCCAAGCATTTATTCATTTCTTCTTTGTTAGGTACAAGTCTTAAATTAAATTTTGGCAATTCACATGAAACATTACTATTTTTACTTTTAATATTTACTTTAGGATCTAAAATTTTAATTGTGTTAATACATTCTTACTTTTTGCTAAAAGGTAATATAAAAGAATTTCTTACAAATGAAACTTGAATAAGACTGCTGTCATACAAATAAAGAGTTTTAAAGATTACAAGTGGGTATTCGCATATATTTGAGGTCGATTTTGAGATAAATATATTTATGTTCATCAACAATTTTTTGCATGTATTTATTGCATTTTGATCTAAGCAATGGTATTGCTCTGTTTTTGAGTGGTTCTACCTTATTTTGTGGTAGCCAAGAACCCTCCAGCCAAGATAATCGACTCGAGTTGAGGATTCTTGGTCATATATCAAAAGTTTATTTTTCAAAGTTGTTTTTGGTTCTAGTCGCAGTACTGTGTAATCAAAGCGCTGAACATATATATAAGCATTTTTGTAAGTGTGTTCTACGGAGCCTTGGGGTTCTAACTAGATTTTGAATATTAACTACCAACAATTAAAAAATAGAAACAAATTTCACAAAATATTAGTTGAAAAATGAAGGAATTTTCTTGAAAAAATAAAACGGGAAACAAAGCTGCTGTGACAGGTGTTAGGCATAAAAGCTATTTAGGTCTTATCCTACAAACTCATAAGTTATCTTATTGTCTATAGTTAGGTTTTCTTACTCATTTTAAGAATCTGTAGTTCATCAACAAATGTATTATGCAAATCACATGTTTCACTTTGAAATGTAACATTTCTTGTTCCTAAAAACTTCTTTATATCAATTTCGCATGGGATCCAAGTATTAGCTGTTACATTGCATGGAAATGGGTGTTCTAGAAAGTAAATAATAGTTTATTCATAGAAATTTCTACTTTACTTACGATTTACTTTCATCTTTTAAAGTTAATGTGCAGTTCTTGGAAGAATAAGAGTAATATACAATTTTGTATCCATTTGTGTAATTTTTGTCTAGTCCATCAATTTCGAACCATAAATTATTAGCATTCCAAATTTCACCTAAAAATAGTATAATTAATAGTTCATAGCTAAATTTTAAAATTAATATAAGAATGAATATGCGATAAAAACTCATTTAAAAGAAGGGACGTAATACAATTGTATGAAGTTTGCACATACTAGAAGAATGGATAAGTCACTTAATCACCAGAGTCGCAGTCGCTTGTATGAGGTCAGATATGAGAATAAAAGTTGTAAATGATAAATAATGAAAGAGACAGATGAGACATTAAAAAACACAAGATAAGAGTAAGAGGATTAGAAAAGCATATTAAGTAACCTGTAAAGGACCTTGGAAACTATTAATAAAATCGATTTACTATTTCAATTGAAG
This sequence comes from Coproporus ventriculus, assembly GCA_027574865.2. Classification (NCBI taxonomy): domain Eukaryota; kingdom Metazoa; phylum Arthropoda; class Insecta; order Coleoptera; family Staphylinidae; genus Coproporus; species Coproporus ventriculus. Next base: position 103,260 of record JAODAH020039396.1, on the reverse strand, counting down.
CATTCGATTGACGGAGATTTAATAATCGTATCAATAACAGAACTCCACAAAAACAAAAACAAAAGTCGTGATCTGGATATCCGCGTAACATATTCTCATGTATTTTTGATTACTGATATACCCTCAAAATCGTTCACTGCGATCGAAAAACACCCTCTAAACGAGTTTCACTGACAATATCTTTGTAAATTTTATTGACCGTGTCAGAGGTCATTAAAATAATAAACGAAGTAAAAGATAGAAATGAAGGCAAAGATATGCTGAAACGTGTACATGAAACCTCTTGTGTATAGTAGGTATACTTAAATTAGTATTCACGATCAGTTTGTAAAATGTCAATTCCGAATTTTTCGGATTTTGAAAAGTCTGCTATTCTTTACACAGGGTGAAAACATGTAGAGAATTGCTTTAATTTTGTATTACGACATACATAGCAAAGATAATCTTGTATTGGGTTGGTGTATGTCGAATATCGGATTTTAATTGTTAATTAATATAATATTCTAGATTTATACTTATGAGGTGCTAAGTAATGGGCATTTGTGGCGGTGAATATATTAGCGAACACAAAATAACTGTTTGGAATTTTTATTGCAAACATAGGTTAAGACGATGGATGAAACTTTTGTATTTGTAACTTTAATTTATAACAGAATATAAACTGGAAGAGTAATTATCAAAAGTGTAGTATACATACCTAGATGAAAATTTCATTTCACGCTCAGGTTATATCTATATTATTTGACAGCCTCGCACGAAATGAAATTCTTTCCACCTAGGAAGCAATGTAATATTTGTACCTACCTCGAAAGAAAAATAATTTGATAAGGATCTAATGGTAATGTTAATTACTTACGCGTATGTGATTTCCAAATAACTTCTGTATTATTGCTAAATTTCGGTATTGAGAATGATGACGTGTTAGAACAAGAAATAGAATTGCGAATATCATAAATTTTTATCGTATCATTTGAAACGCATAATACGAAATGTCTCCATTGAGTCTGATTATACTCCTGTAAAATTAAGATTAATTTACTTTATCTTTAAACATTTCCCAGAATAAGAAAAATATATTACAAACACTATAATTACCGGTGTAATAATATATTTTTTCTCCACGATATCTGTTGGCAATTTTACATAAAAAGTAACGTTTACATTAGTGTCAGCAATAATAGATATATGAAAATCAGAAATATTCTTACTAGGGATTTTTGGTTTGTTGATGTACATTTTCAAATCTAAAATTAAAAATCAAATTATAAAATTTTAAAAGCAAACTATTTTATAAAATATGAAAAGTGTCAAGATTTAACATGACGGAGTTGGGGTTTGGAAAAAAATATCTCCACTTCCGCTTGATTCATTTTTCTTCGTACTTACACAATTACAAATGTTTGTTAATTTATTGAAATTATAATATTGATTTCAAAATACTTAAGTTGGAAATTTTTTTTTTTCTTCAAAATTTAACTATTTTTCGATACAGAATATTCTGCATTATATACATTGTAGCAATTGAATTTTATGGATACTTCATTTATTCTGGAAGTACAAAACTAAAAAATTTTCTGACTTTAACCTCACATACTGAAAGTATGTGAGGTTAAAGTATAAAAGACCTGTGAAAGCCATATAAAAATATAATTTACTTAATATTTGCTGTTTGTGTGTTTTTCGTGGAATGGCCTTAGTTGGCACCAAAGGCTAACAACTTATAAAAGTTTGGGAATCTTCAAGGATTTCAAGTTGAATACCTCATATCTTTTAAAATGTGTTGTAATTTATGTGTGAGGATGAGGAGCAATTTAGTTAAATGGGTTGGGCATGTACTTGAATTAGAAGTATGTTCATAGCATCTTCTACCAAGATTTTGGATAAAGTTCTCAACTCAGAGAACAATTACATCTTTTTGAATTTTCTCGGTGGCGTTCAGGAGGAGAACATAAAAATTTAAAATTGAAATGAAGGCGGCCAACTAGGAGGACTTTGCGTGGGATGTGTTTTGATTACTTTTGAGTGGCAATTTCTAGAAAAGGGAATTAAACGGAATTGGGTTCTTCGAAACATAAGTGAAATATGTTATGTTCCTTAGCTACTTCATCCAATTTCTTTACGAGTTTATTGTTTGCTTTTAGACATTTCTCTAGTATTGTACCTGGCTTTAAATACAATTTGTTGAAAAGTCTTGAACCCTCTTTTAATGATACTTTAGAAAGATTGAGTACTACTATAATTAAATATTCTAAACCTTTTGGTGCATCAACAGTGCTTCTACATACCCTAAGTTTTTGAAATACAACAATAAAATATTCAGAATTAATTACAAATAATGTAAAATCCCTAAATAACAAGTTGCATCAAACTCACGATATTTTTAGTAACCAACAATCACTCAAAAGTAAAAATGATGGTTCTTCTAGAACTGAGATTATTTATTTTTATTTCTTTTGTGAAATCACTGCTAATTTACACAATTTTAAAGTAGGTTTCAATATTTTCTTAAAGTTTTCTTTTAGATAAATTTTATCAAAGTAATGTAATCATACATACGGGAAAATTTTGAAATACTTTTACCTGACCATCGGTGATCTAAAATTGGACCTTTAATTACGTGTGTTTTATTATGGGAAGAACTTTTTATAATGTTCTTAAAGTTAATATATTCTGGAAAGAAAAAATTATTTTCTTTATAAATAATTTAAAATAAAATTCTTACGGTCACTGGTTTGTTTCTTTCCCAATAATTCAGTATAATTTTCAGGAACAATGATTATTGACGATTTCCATTCTTTAGAGTTTTCTATTTCACATGTTATATTGAACGACCTTTCCGATTCTTTTTTAATTTCCATCTTAACATTAGGAATACATTCTATATTTGTAGATATACATATTACCCTGAAAATATAAATATTTGACAAAAAATTGTAATGTAATGAAAAATATTTCAGTCAATTAAACATGAGGAATTTTTGTTAATTCAGTTCGGGAAGCATGAGTTAGATTAAATAATCTAATGCTTCTACTTAACTGGGGTTTCCGAACCTTAAAACTGTAAAATAGTATTTTCAAGTCTGTCAAGTTATTATAGTTTTTATCTTGTCTTTAATTTTTTTAAGTTCTAATTACAATGTCCTGAATTTTTTCTTTTCAAATACTACCGTGCAAAAAGTGTTCTGCGATAGCGATAAAAAACCATATTTTGATTGATCTTTCGTTTTGAGGTTACCTGGACAAGGCTTTGATATTCGCGCGATGGTAACTGTGTATATGCAATAGCATTTAAAAGATTTATTCTATATAGCTTCAATTTCACGTATGACTAAGTCTTAAGGTTTTAGAAAAATTGTATTTCTTTTTGTTCGGAATTGGTATTAATTATTATTTCTAACATAATAAAATAGTTATATTCTGTCATTTATTGAAATAGTTATAATTTGCGGATAACATTTTTATTTTAATATTTTGTATCCTGGTGGGTACGGTGCGCACTGGCGACTATTTGTTGCGCAACTGCTTTATCCCTCCTATGAAACGTATACAATAATTTGCAGGTTAGCGAACTTTGCGATGAGACAGTAAGGCGACTTTTTACGTTCAATTAGGAAATAGTCGGCGCGCACTTTATATCCGAAACAACATAACTGTGATAGAGACAAAATAGTTGAGGAACAAAAAATTACCAGTGCAGTCCCGCCTTGAAATTAATAATAATTTTAACAAATTTATATGATTGAATGGAGAAGTTCTGGGTTACATTGCAATCATTGAATCTCCACGAGCAGCATTGAATAGCCTGTACGGAAAGTGGAGTGAAAGCTATTTCAGATTTTTAAATCAATTACATAACCTATATTTAGAAATTTTAAAAATTAGGCTAGTAATAAAATTTTTAATTTTTTCAAAAGCAATATTGTGTAAAATAAAAAAAGAGAGTAAGAGTATTCTTAAAAAATATCTTTGAAGGTCTTAATAATGAAATTATGAATTTTGATCGATATACAAGGATATTAAATTATTACTTCTCTAAAAATATCTACATCTCAGATCTTATCTGTGAGTATATGTTTATTTTGGTAAATAAATTGTTAACTTACAGTATAAAAATAAAAATATTTTCCTTATTCTTCATATTTGAGAATTTTTCCTTTCTCAAATAGGGAAAATTTAATTACAAAAAGTTACGCTCTTTCTTTTTAAACATCACCATTTAAATGCAATATATAACTTAGACATTTAAAATAGGCTTATCTAATCAGATATAAGGAAACTGAATAAAAATCACTATCAAGTTATCATATTCGATACCAATATTATTTTATTAAACGATACAACATCAAATTAATCTGAAACCAAATTTATAATTAAAGGAGATACTAGTTTTAGGTCTAAAATATTAACATTAAGTACAAACTACTACTAATCGGGAAATAGAGAATGGTTCAGGAAATGTGGAAGGAGTAAGAGTGCCTATTTTTTAATTTTGTACAAAAAAAATCATAGTGAAAAACAATGTAGCCATGTTAAATGCAATTTTAAATTAATGTAAAACATGAATCAGGATTCAGTCCTTTCCAAACACCTCACCCTCCTCTTCTACATCCTCGTCAATGATAAGCGTGTCTCTGTTAACACCTCTCAGGCCTGAGCAGTTGCTGCACATGCTTGAACAATTCAAACCACTCTTCCTGCACTCACAGTTACGTACGTGTTCGTATTTGCATGCCCCCACATGACGGGGGAAGGTAGTTTTTGTGAAGCAGTGGGTCTCAGGCGTTCTCGGATGTTCCTCGACCACCACTCAAGCAGATTTTTCTTCTCATTGGATCTGGTGGTAAACTATGTATGAATGCTGTCTGGAAGCTGTAGTGGGGAAAGCGCAGCTAACTTGAACAACGAATGTACAGGTAGTTTTTGCAATTGCATGCAAATAACACTGGTAGCCAAGAGAATCTAGATCTTCAGTGTTCCTTGCTCAAAACATGACAAGAAGGAAATCCTTGCCAACATCAGCAACTGCATTCGGATCAGCTTTGGGGTCATTGATGACAATAAGCTTCACTTTAGTGTAATTATGTACGGGATCATTTTTATTAGATATTTAATGTAAATTATTTTTGCATTTTATAATTTTTGCGATAAACCGCACAGTATTCGTCTAAAACTCGCTTCCTCTCTAACCCATCGCTTAAATTAGTGTAACTTTTTATTACATATTACAGGGAATGGATAGATGTCGAGGTTTGGATCTAATTGCACCGTACCAAATGATGTATGTGTGTAAGTACGTGCGCTGGTGAATATACAATACATTTCAAATTTTAATATTGGCCATTTGACTTTTATGTTAATAATTTTGCGTGTAGTAATTTTGCACAAAATTATGAATATTAGTAATTATTTTCTATTTTGAGATACATTTTTTCTACTTGAAATATTTCTGTCATTAACAATTTTGAAAGAAACACTTCAATGAAGATATTTTGTTCAATTATGCAATTAATAGAAACATAACCTTTCACTTACATACATTGTTGTTACTTGTCTCACTTTATTATGTTTGTAAATAGTACTTGATGGTAAAAAATATACATAGATTGCTCGATATGTATTTCAAGGTAAAATCTGAGGTTTGCAAAATAAACCTTGGTGATTTCAGCGGCATTCTTACTCAGAACATTTTATTATATTATTGAGTTGAAAATTTTTTCTCGACCAAAAATAGAATTAAGTCGAGAACATTTTCGTGCAATAGATAATTTTTCTACAACTCTCGACGTGGACTATCCAAACAGCAGTATGTTGATCAATTTATATTGACTTTACATATATATCATTAGTTCAAAGAATTTAATCGCGACCCTACAGTTGAGATGCATTTTTAAAGTAGGTTGCACAATATCAGTTAGGGTTCAAAATGTACATTGATGCCATGTACAAAGTAATAAAGTAAGAAAGTCATGGGACTTATCCTGAAATTCAAATATCCTTAGGCATTAACATGACTAGTATATAGTCAATATTTCATGTACATATAACTATAAAGTAGCTGTAGTAAAAAAAATGCTTAAAAAGTACAATTACATTGAAACTAAAAAGTTTACAATATCATTGCAGGTCATAAATCTTAGATATATGCGTATGATCCCGAAAATAAATAAAGATTGTTTGCACTCGAAGAACTTCAAAGAAAATAGTCTTCTGTTATTTTTCAGAAAAACTGGGTATGCTGCAACCATAGTTTTCAGAGAAATAAGACGAATCATTCTTCACTATACCAATGCGAGCTCATATACATCAGAGCAAGCAACTGGCAGTGAAAACATGGAATTTGGTCAACCGCCGTATAGTTCTGATTTGGCAACTACTGGTCTTTGGTTTGTTTCCATACATTAAGAACAAACTGCGTGAGCGATTTTCTACGCAAGAGGCATCAAATGCATTTAAAACTTATGTTTGGAAGATAACTGTCTCACTTGATTCCAACGAATGCAAAAATAAATTGAGGGAGAATATTTTGACAAACATTTAGTAAATGGTCCAATATTAATTGTTGTGTTAAATTGCTTATTGAATGATTTGACTCGACTGTAAATGAAAAATTGATTACATCTAAGAAAAAACAAATATTTAGATTTATTTAATTTTTTTTATGGAAAACAATTTTACATATTGACATAGTAAAAATAATGTTTATTGCTTTTTTATAATATAAAAATAATTGTTTCTATTTAAGTACGATAAATATATACAGTACATACCAAACAATTTTAATTGCACGTCATATATGTCGTTATCAAATAAAATCAGGTGAACCAACACAACTGCATAGTATAGGTTTGTCTAAAAATGGTAATTTAATATATATATTTTTTTTATTTAAAGAAAGATTTTTATTTTTTTAATTTTTGTTTTGATGATTAATCTAATTTAATAACATAGGTAATATTTTTCAGAAACTTATCGATATCACCAACTCGCTCATATTTTAGAGTATTATTCTTAACTCTTTGCTCCAACTGAATTTATTTTAATTCAATAGTCTTAATAAATCCTTAATTTTCTGTTTGCCGTTCCTTATAGGTGCTTTGCATTGGAGTTGCAACAAGTGATTAGAGCAACGATGAGAGATAGGTCCTTAACATATGCAACTGTTTTGGCACAAATTTTGTTTAACACATATTTCATATTAAAAATAAGATGCAAGTTTCTGTGTTAAAAATGTATAATTAAGCTTCACTACAATTCAATTCACCTGAAGAAGCCACAGTGTCGGCGAAACATATGTAGTGAAGCTTAATTATACATTATTAACACAAAAACTTGTACTTTATTTTTAATATCATTAACATATTGTTAAGGAGTTGAACTTCCATTATGAATATTCATAATTTATGAATATGATTTATAATACATAAGAAGATGAAGACATATACTAATTTATTATCCTTCTTGTTGCAGTTGTGAGTATTATTCGAATAAATTATGTAGGAATTTCCTTGTTTTCCCAAGCATTTATTCTTTTCTTCTTTGTTACATACAACTCTTAAATTAAATTTTGGTAATTCACATGAAACATTACTATTTTTACTTTTAATATTTACTTTAGGATCTAAAATTTTAATTGTGTTAATACATTCTTACTTTTTGCTAAAAGGTAATACAAAAGAATTTCTTACAAATGTAAGCTTAAATGTGACTGCTGTCATACAAATAAAGAGTTTTAAAGATTACAAGCAGGGTTAGTGGATATTCGCCATATATTTGAGGTCGATCGTATTACCCTGTTTTTAAGTAGTTCTACCTTATTTTGGGGTAGCGAAGAACCCTCCAGCCAAGATAATCGACTCGAGTTGAGGATTCTTGGTCATATATCAAAAGTTTATTTTCCGGAGTTATTTTTGGTTCTAGCCGTGGTACTGAGTAATCAAAGCGCTGAACGTATAGATAAGCATTCTTGTAAGTGTGTTCTACGGAGTCTTGACGTTCTAACTAGATTTTGAATATTAATTACCACCAATTACAAAATAGAACCAAATTTCACAAAATATTATTTGAAAAATAAAGGAATTTTCTTGAAAAATTAAAACGAGAAACAAAGCTGCTGTGACAGGCGTTATCCCATAAATTCATAAGTTATTTTATTGTCTATAGTTAGGTTTTCTTACTCATTTTAAGAATCTATAGTTCATCAACAACTGTATTATTCAAATCACATGTTTCACTTTTAAATGTAACATTTCCTTATTGCTAAAAACTTCTTTATATCTATTTCGCATGGGGTTAAAGTATTAAAGCTCTTACATTGCATGTAAATGTGTATTCTAGAAAGTAAATAATAGTTTATTCATTGAAATTTCTACTTTACTTACGATTTACTTTTAGCTTTTTGACCACAGTGAACGATTTTGAGGGTATATCAGTAACAAAAAATACATGAGAATATGTTACTCGGATATCCAGATCACGACTTTTGTATTTGTTTTTGTGGGGTTCTGTTATTGATACGATTGTTAAATCTCCGTCAATCGAATGCTTCAATTGAAATAGTAAATATCATTGTCGATTATATTAATAGTTTCCAAGGTTCTTTACAGGTTACTTAATATGCTTTTGTAATTCTCTTACTCTTATCTTGTGTTTTTTAGTGTCTCACCTGTCTCTTTCATTATTTGTCATTTACAAATGTTTATCTCATATCTGACCTCATACAAGCGACTGCGACTCTGGTCACTTCTTTTAAATGAGTTTTTATCGCGTATTCATTCTTATATTAATTTTAAAATTTAGCTATGAACTATTAATCATACTATTTTTAGGTGAAATTTGGAAACAAAAATTACACAAATGGATACAAAATTGTATATTACTCTTTTTCTTCCAAGAACTACACATTAGCTTGTAAAGGACCTTGGAAACTATTAATAAAAAAGATTAGTGGGTGAATCCAATAATTATTTTTCCGATTTTTTTTTCTATATTAAAGTAATAGACTATTGTTGATGATAAATCCAATTTAAACAACGAGGTTTTGAATCGATCGCGCATGAAAAATGAATGCTCAATTAGGAAATAGTTGACAGTGCAGTCCCACCTTAACATTAATCAAAATGTTGAATATTTTATATGATTGAAAGAACAAGTTCTGCGCTACACTGAAATCATAGAATCTCCACCACCAATATTGTATGGGAGCGTCCATAAATTACGTCACACGAAAAGCAGCTTTGTCACAAAGTATCACAATGAAATAGATTCCCCACTTAAAGTTACGTCACAAATTAAGAAATGGACACCCCAGTTTTTATGAAAATTATACTGAATGACTTTTTTTTTAGTCACAACAATGCTTCCTCATATCATTCATAATGTTACGTCACATTCATCAATACACGTAATACAAGTACCACCCCACCCCCCCATGTCACAAACTGTCACTATTCCCTACACTCTCCTCCCGTAGCCCGTAACAAAACGCGTGACGTAATTTATGGACGCTCCCTATAGTCTATACAGAAAGTGGAGTGGAAGAGATTTCAGATTTTTAAATATCCAATATTTAGAAATTCTAAAAATTAAGCGATTAGTAGAATTTTTAAACTTTCAAAAGCAATATTTTCTAAAGCAAAAAAGAATATTAAAAAAATATCTTTGAAGGTGTTAATAATGAAATCATGAATTTTAATCGATACATACGAAAATTGAATTATAAATTCTCTAAAAATATCTACATCTCATTTATTGGTATATGTTTATTTTGGAAAAAAAATTTAACTTACGGTATAAAAATAAAAATATTTTCCTTACTCTTTATATTTGAGAATTTCCAAATTCTGAAATAGGGAAAATTTATTTACAAAAAGTTACTCTCTTTCTTTTTACACTGTTTAAATGCAATATATAACCAAGAGATTTAAAACAAGTTATCTAATCAAATATATGGAAACAGAATAAAAATCACTATCAAGTTAAAATATTTAATACCAATAATATTTTATTAAATGATAAATCATCAATTTAATCTGAAGTGAAATTTATAATTAAAGGATTTTAGGTTTACAAAATCAGGAGTGGTCTTCACTATACTTCCCGCACAAAGTATTTGGCAACCGCTCTTCTTCCTTTGGAATCCATCCAATTTTACTTAAAGTCGCTTTTTCTGTTAGTTCTTCTAAAAACTTTCCATAGTCAGCTATTATACGATTTGAAAAATAAGTTTCATCGTTAAAGAAATAATAACACAAATTCGCTAATTCAAATACTTATAAAAAAGTAAATGTAACCAACTTCTCTTATTCTTTGTTTTGTCAGTAATATTTTTTGCATTCTTTAATTTGTTAGTCTAAAAGTTTTAAAAACGAAATAATTACAGCCAAACAGAGGAATTTTATATAATAAAAATTTTATTACAAAAAAATAGGAACGTGTTAAAAAGAAATGTAGAAAATAGAAACAGTTTCAAAGCTATGACTTAACAACGCTGGGCCAATTGCTACCAACTTAACTAAACAGTTTTAAAATTGAAATAAATATATTTTGGTTTATTAAATGTAATTTCATTTGCAAAATTCAATTAACTTGGGCTATTTGATCGTAAAGGTTGATTACTCTAAAATTTAAAATTAAAAAGTTAATTAATAAAATTATACAAGGATAAATTAATTTAAATACTTACTTTATAGTCTTCCTTTTTGCATCTTTTCTTTATAAAAAATTTATATACTAAAAATCCACCAACTAATAATATTAATAGGCCTATACCTATAAACACCCCAGCTAGTACCCAATTTGTTCTAGCTGAAAATAATTAATATTAAATTAAATTTCTGAATATAAAAGATACATTACACTAAATGAGATTTTGACGTTTTTTTTCGATTTTCTTTGTTTTGTTTGTTTTAAAATTTATATCATTTTCTCTACGCTTTTTTGTTCCTCGTTATGTTTAATATTTTTATTTATTCATATATTAGATTGTTTCGTTTTCTTTAAATTCTTTCTATTCTCTTCAAGTTTCTGTTTTTCTTCGTCTTTTAATTTTCAAGTTTTTTAGGTTTTTAATTTTTTTATTACTTCACCATATAACTTCTTCAAATTTTCAAAATTTTTCTTATAGCAAAAAGAATTTTCTTTTACTAATATTGAATTGGACAAATTTTTTGAATACAAAACAAGCAATTTGTATAAGAGGTAATCATAGAATATTGTAAACGCTTATATTTTTAGAAGTATTGAAATGTCAAAAATTACTTTGTTTAAAAAAAAAATACTAACTAATTTTTAAATTAAATGAACAAAAAATTAATAGAATAAATCTTATTTTCTTACGTTCTGATGTACAAGTTCTTACGCCGTTGCTGAAATAATGATATATACTTCCTTCTCCTTTTTCCATACATTCATCTTTTTCAGGTTTATATGGTTCTATTCGCACGTTAAAATTTGGTAAGAAACACGCAGCTTCACTATTTTTATTTTTAAATCCATATCTAGATTCTAAAAATATCAAGAAAATTTAAACATATTGCAAAATATTTAAAATATTAAAAGTATTTAGAATAATATTTTAACCAAAACTCCTTAGAAGCATTATAAACATGATCCTACGTTTTCTAACAAGTTTGATACCTAAATACTTACTTGTTTTAAGTATGTGTATTGCATCTACAAATGTATATCGGTATTCACAATTTTGAGTTTCGAAAGTAATTGATGTTGCCTCTAGAAATTTATCAGTCAGCTCAATTTCACAAGGTGTCCAAATATTAGCTTTAATGTTACATACTAACTTTTCTCCTTCTAAAATAGATGAACAAATTTATATATTTAAGTTTCTTCGATTTAGAATTATGACTTACTATCAGTGTTTAAAAATATGTCACAAGTTGATTTAGAATAAGCATAATATACGGCTATGTATTCCTGCTTGTTACTTATTAATTCTGGTAAGTCACTTGATTTCTTTTTACGGATTGTTAATTTGTCGACGTTCCAAATTTCGCCTGAAATTTAAATAAAATTTAATATTTGCTACTTCATTTATGGATATGAAAACTTACTTTGGTGCATTTTCCAAATAAATCCACTATCACTATCATCGGACTCAAATGTTACATCTTTGATTGCAAATGAGTTTGGAGAGCACTCGGTAATACGTTTACTAATATCAAAAAGTATAAAATTACCTGTTTCTTCAGAAATGCATCCCGTAAAATGTTGCCATGATAGTCTATCGTATTTCTGTAAAAATAAAATAATTTAGTCAAAGCCACGAATTTCATGTTTGTAAATACATGTGTTTCTACCAAATTTTTTTGCAGTGTACATAATTTTATATTCTATACATATAAAAACGACCAAATTTTTGTCACACTTTTGTCTGTTGTCCCGACATTGTGGCCGTACACTTGGCAAACAAAATATTGAGAGAATCAAAATGTTTGCGATGTTTGTTTAGTCTCTCGCTGGATATCTGGACAAACACAATGAAACGTTCTTGTAAACTAAAGGAAAATTAAGCAAATTATAAAAAATGATGTATTTTTCTGATTTGTTGAAAAAAAAAGGTCGAAAGATCAGACATACCTAAGAAAGTCAGTGCGTCGGCATTTCATTTTAAAAATGTTTTCTTTCTGTGAACCTTTTTCGTATTTTATGACATTCTTGTGCATTTGGTGAATTTTTTTTAATTTGCGGGATATATTCGAATTTTTGTTTTAAATGAATAGATAGAAATTTCTAAACATCAAAATCAGATTCAGCTCGTCAAAATTCACTTGCCCCGCTCCGGCGTCATCTATTTGTAGTCAATGTTAGCAACTTGATAACAGATCAGTCATCTGGTCAAAAGTAGGTTCCTTTTTAATATTTGCCCTTTTGGGAGTTTTACAATGATACTGAACACGATGGTCTAATTAAAATTTTCTAAACCCTGATCTAAAAAAGTTATACCCAATGTTTATATTAATATATTAACAAATCCGCTTATGACATTTTCTTTTTTTCCACCAAAGGTTGGGTCGGTCTTTTGAATTAGCGAAATGCTTCAGTAGGAGTTGACAAACTAATATTATAACATTGATAAAAAAATGTTGAAATTCAAATTCAAGTAATATGTAGAAAGTCGTTATAAATGTAAAATTATAAGGTTAAAATGAAATTAAATTATTATGTTAATAATTACCATTTTAAATCCGAATTCAACTTCAGTTCCCTCAAGGTTTTCAGATAAGCAGTTGGTTTCAGGTGTTTTTCCTTTGATTAATTTAATGCGCATAGTTACATCAGACTTGCTAAGCACAGAAAAATAAAATGCGGTAGTTGATACACAATCTGTTGGATGTATTCCTTCGGTTTTTAATTCTAGACCTGAAAAAAAAATCATTATCACATTTCATATGTTTAATTTTTGGGATTTGTAACATTAAAAAGAAGATTTATGGAAATATCGATTACGAAATTTCATTGTATCTATCAGATAAAAAAAATTGAAAGTATTGCCCAATTATGCAAATGTACAACTCTATTTTATGAATCGAATTCAAATAGATTTTCTAGGATTAACTGGGCCGGTACAGGTGTCCGACAAAATTTTCATTCGGCCGGCGATAGAGCACTATATGGTGAAGTGGTCGCCAACATTCAACAATAAAGACACGCAAGAAGAAGAAAATGAAGAACTCCAGCACATTAATTGAGTACATAAAAAAGAAGTGAATAGAAATGTTTCAATAAAAGATAAAGATAAAAAGGGCAGGGTTGCGAGAAAAGAAGTGTGAATTGATAGAATTTGATGAAAAGAAATTTTAGCAGGCGTAGATAAAAATTACACAACCCCATAAAATACTTTAATATTTGTATTGTTCAAAATATGAATTTAGAATCATATGAAAATTGAATTGGATTTTTATTAAACTCACCTGACCAACGATAATCGAGGATTGGACCTTTATTATAATACTTTCTAGGTTGTTGATTTGCAGAATCAACAATTTTCTTACATCCATTGTACTCTATAAAAATATGAATAAATATGAACAAATATACAAAAAAATATAATTTTTACCATAACAAGTTTGACTGCTACTTATTAATTCCTTAAAATTTTCAGGAACTAGCATAAAAGATGAATCCCAGGCCGGCGATTCTTGTGTTTCACATGTTATTTGAAATGAATCTTCAGTTTCTTTGGCAAACTCCATTACAACAGTAGGCACTTTATCGGTAGAAAAACATGCTATTCCCACAAAAATATGCAAAAACCTAAAAATATGATTGTTCCGATTATGTCTAATTTATATAAACAATTAAAAGTAAATAAAAATTATTATTTAAAAGACTGAATTAATTTTTATTAAAAAAAAAAACAAGAAACAAAGAATTAGAAATAACTTACAAAATATAGGATGAAATTACTTTCATTTTTCTCGTTTTATAACGTTTCGATAGTAAACTGTAAAAAAAAAGGATATTACATGTTTATATATTAGTTTTAGATAATAATCTTATCTAATAAAATAGCAGGAAGATGTAATAAAAAGTATTAACCAGTATTAACAAGTTATCTTCAAATGAATAAATTGTCAAATATTGTTAGAGTTACGGAATTTCCGACCATAAAATTCTATTTTTACATTAATAGATTGTTTATACAGTATGATATATATCGTTTTTCCAAACTGCACCTAATCTTTTATGATCAAAAGATTATCGTTCCGTTCCGATCTTTGCCGAATCACGTTCATATTTTCATATCACTATTTTTATTAATCAACGATGACATTAGGTTAACGTATTTTTATAGATTCAATAGCTTGCATCTTACGCTTTAATCTAATAAACCCTTAATTAATATTTGGTATTTCCTAACGCTAATTGTATTAAATGATATGAAAAATATCTGGAGTAGGCTCCACTCGACTTTCCGCACACTTTGGATTAATGAAATAGTAAAATATTAATTTGGTCATAATATATAAAATTGCTAATATCTTGGTTAATTTTGAAGATAAATGATCACCTTAGGCTAATTAATGGGGTGGAAGGTTACAAAGCATGTGTTGCTTCTGATCACATCTGAAGCCGAACAAGCCCCATAAGAAATATTAACAATGCAATATGCAAATATTTGATGGAATGCAAGAATAAATTTCAATTTCAATCGAACACGTGGCGCTCCCTATAGTAGCAATAGTAAATATTGAGATATAACTAATTAAAAAACCAGACAATTTCTGAATTCATAAATTGAAAAATACAGTAGGACATAAACAATTATCCCTTGGAACCCAAATATCGAGTTATTTTTTGGAATAGTAGAAACCACAAAACAGAGTTTCAACTTCAAACCACAATAATTAACACCCCCCCCCCCCCTTGAATTTTTGATATATTAAAATTTGATTGTTCTTCTGCAATTTAATCTAAAGAAATCGAAAATTGCAGAGGATATATAATAGGAATTGATTTTTGAAAAAATAAAACATAAATTTGACGTTTGACTTTATATTTCATCAGCACAATATTGCAAAATCGATTTCGGCATGGCATATCGAAAGATTAAGGTCTCTTTTTCAAAAAAAGAAATCAGATAAACTAATCGTATGAACTACACTTTACCTTCACCTCGAAAGTCAGGAACATAGGTCAGGAATTTTAAGATATCTGCCTAAAAGTTTAAGGGTTTCAGCCTCACTAGAACTTAAGTAAGTTTATGCAGCCCTGAGACTAATTCACGAAAATGAAAATATTTATAATATCAGTACATAGACTTAAAAACTTTCAAAGTAAAAACTTTTTAATTTTTCACTATTTTCTTTTTTTCTCTTCATATTTCTTTTGTTGTTTTAATTTTTTTTTTAATACTACCATTTTATATCTGCATGAAAACTCTTTATTATTGGACATATTTCTAATATCATCTTTTTTTTTCTTGAATTACATCAAAACATTCCACGATTCCCCAATTAAGATTCATTACAAAGCGAACATATCATATAGCAAAATTGTAACGTAAGCAGCAAGCTTTCTTTACCACATTCTCGTGTGGGAAACAAATCAATAGTAAGTGCGCGGGAAAAGAACAAAGGAAAAACACAACTAAAAAGATTAGTTACCATCTAATATATACTCAATTCCCTCAATCTTTCAGGAAAGAACGAAGTAGTAGGATGGCAAAATGAACGCAAATGACGGAGAAAACCTAGTTAAAGATGTATATATAGATAGGCATCTCTCTTGTATGCATTGCCAGAAATAACCTTAGTTTAAAATCGGACGATTGGGGGTGCAGGGAGTAAAAAAGGCGTGTTTCTTAAAATTTAAATTGAAATTAATTTAAATAAGTGAATTTCAAACGCCGAGTCTCAAATTACCATCTGACTAGAAAATTTGAAACTTGATTATTTGATTATTTATTAAATAATAGCTACGAAACCTTAACAATAAATTAGAGAATATGTTCCAAATATTTCGAAAACAAACATTTCCCAGACGCTACAAAATTAAAATTAAACCGTAATGCTATTCCTACGATTTTTGATAAAACGACACATCGAGTAAGTTCAATTCGAACCATGTTGACATACAATTTACATACCATCTCCCGTAATGGCTTCAGAAGAACATTCTCCGCCTTTTAGAGATATTGAATTTTAAAATATGGACTGTTCGAGGAAAAAAGAAATTTTAAGATTAGAAGTTTCTTTGAGTTGCAAAATCGATAAAAAAATGGGCAAAAAAATAATTCGTGAACTTAAATGTTCAAAGTGCAATTTTTTGGTACAGAATTCTCCAAGAATTAATTATTCATTAATTATAGGGTAAGTTTGTGGAATCGAGTGATAAAAACTTGATTGTGCAAAGATTTACCTACTTGCTGTTTTTTCAATAATGTTCTTCTATTTTTTCACTTAGACAGTTTTAAGACAAAATAGTTAAGACTACTTTGATTTTATTTTTAAAATAACTGCTTTTAGTGCATATTTCTGTATATATTTATATCTACAATAAATGTTAATGAATATGTAATATTATTTGTTGTGGTATATTGCTGATGCTTTGCTTCAATCACATCTCTTGTGATATATACATGCATTATCTTCTTTGGTCATGCCAGATGGGATATCTAAACATTGGTAAGTTCTAAATGTAGTTTTATTATAAAAAGCCTGCCTGAGGGTGTGCAGTGGATGCTAATAACTTTAGCTGCGGATGCTCCCTTAAAAAATATTCTAATTTTCATTTTTTCTGATAAAATCCTGGCTTTTTAAGTGAGAAAAAGATAAAGTTATGAGCAATTTCATCATTATCAAAATAACTTTGATATATTAATGGCGGTAAATGTGATCACTATGTCCAACTTTCAAACGTTAACTTTCAAATGTCATGGGCAGAAAAAGTGAGTAGTAGAGATGCTGCTTTTACTGATTCGTATATAATTCTTTATGAGACAAATATTCAAGGGGCTCCGCCACAGAAATTGATTCTAAAAAAGCTCCGCAAGTCAAAACGGTTGAGAACCGCTGGTCTAATCTGTAATATACTATCATCATCATGGTTTTAATAAATGTCGTCAGATGTCGGTATCTGTCAAGTAGCGTTTTTAAACCACTGAAAATATAAGCATAGATTAAATATAAGTCTTAACCATAGATAACTTAACCACTCTTGAAACTAATATTAGTAAGTCAAAACTGAAAGTAAATATCAATTATTATAAGTTAATTAAATCATGGATGATGAAGCAGAAACATATAAATTGTGGAGAATCCGAAAAACTGTAATGCAGGTATTTATAACCTAACTTTTGTGTTGTTTTACAGTTTTCATTTAAATTTGTTTTAGTTATGCCATGATCGGGGATATTTAGTTACTCAGGATGAGTTAGATCAGACTTTGGAACAGTTTAAAGAAACCTTTGGTGATAAGCCAAGGTAAGACATAAGGTGCTAATGTTACGAACTATGAGAATACCCAAAAACCTGATCATAAACCAGCTAAAACATTTATTTACATTGTTCGGATATAAAGTAGAATGTTCTCATTGTAAAGTAAAACTTAGAAATTTTCAGATAATCGACAAACAAAAAAATTAATTCTCAGCAACTTTTATGTTATTTCCATAATTCAACTTAATTCTGTTCATTATTTTGTCATTATAAACGAAATATCTAACCTTAAATTAATTACGTGAATGAATTGATCTCGAACTGTGCAAAATCATTTGGAAATCATAAAATTAATTTTATGCGTAGAAATTATAATGATTCAGATTAATTATAACAGATGAATAGAAAATACTTATTGCTTTATGTTCAAATGAAACAATTGATAAAAAAAGGTTTCTGTACTTTTAGTGAGAAGAGACCTGCGAGAAATGATCTGATTGTGTTGGTAGCTCACAATGATGATCCTACAGATCAGATGTTTGTATTTTTCCCAGATGAAGCAAAAATTGGTATAAAAACTATCAAAACATATTGCCAACGTATGCAGGATGAAAATATTCATAGAGCCATAATCGTAGTGCAAACTGGTATGACACCTTCTGCTAAACAATCATTAGTTGATATGGCCCCTAAATATATTCTCGAACAATTTTTGGAATCTGAATTGCTCATTAATATTACTGAGCATGAATTGGTTCCTGAACATGTGGTGATGACGTCAGAAGAAAAACAAGAATTACTAGCAAGATAGTATCCTTTTTGAAATATAATAAAACATTAGTTGATAATAATATAATACAGTAGAGTCTCGATTAACCGAGTTTTGATTAACTGAGGTTCCATATTATCCAAGCTCGAGTGTGAGTTATACTTTTAGTTTATTATTGTCAACCTCCGGTCATTGCGGTGATATAATGAGCCCGTGGCAAGTGATTTGATCATTGGTGAAGTGACGGTAGGTGATTGGAGACGTAAAATAGCACAGATAGAACAATATATTTGTTTTAACTGAGTATTTGTTTATCCGAGGTATCCACTCCAGATATTTCTTATATTCATTGTTGCTGTATGTTTTAGTATTAAGTTTTTAATAATACAGTTGCAAAAAAAAAAGTTTTTATGTAGCATTTTTTGCTATGCTATGAATCCAAAATTGGTTTTGCTGAATTTTGCTGATATACAAATGTAAATCTTAAAACAACTATCTTCACCATTAACAGTTTTAAAGTTATTCAAGATTTACAGTCTTATATGAGCAAATTTGGCAAAACGAACATGCTAAAACTGAATCCATTTTTTTAATGCTTTTTCAGCCATATGAGAGGGTTGGGCTTCTTAAAATTTTGACTTCCTGTTTTAGTTGGAGTACCCAAACATATGATATAACTGATATAAGAATTCGTTTATTAAGTCAAATTATACTATAAATACGGTAATAGACATTTTTTTTGCTCAGATCTGGGATATATGTACTGTAAATAAAAATATTTCCACTAGGCAACCAGAATTAACTTTTGGATAAATTCCTGTAAAATTTAAGAATTAGAATGAAATATTTTTCAGGATATAGGTGACAAGTTAATAGTACATAATAAAATAAACTATGAAAATTTTTCCTTAATTTAAAATTAGTAAACTTAAAGAAAATATGTTAATGAGGATACAAGCTGGTGATCCTGTTGCCCGCTACTTTGGACTCAAAAGAGGGCAGGTGAGTTGATTTTTCAAATGAAAATTTTGTTTTTCTACTAACTGTTTTAAAGATTTGTAAAGAATATCTGTCTTCTTTTTTACAGGTTGTCAAGATTATCCGACCTTCAGAAACCGCCGGTCGCTATATTTCCTACAGGCTCGTCTGTTGATCACCCCTTCAACTATCATTTTTAATCATTTGACTAATATATACAATTTCTATCTTTCATTATTTGAAATTCCCCATATGTCATCTCCCCTTTTCCTTTGTTTTACACCTTTCATCTAAAAAAGTATGTACATAAAAATAAATAAATATCTTTTGTGAAAAAGCATGTTTTTTTTTTGTTGTATAAAGCACTATTTTTCTTGTATCCTATAATGACTATTTTGTGACCTGTGTTGCTGAGGTAGAAGGTAAGTCCGACCTCATATCAGATTATTTATCCAAATTCATTGCGAGTTCATTATATTTCATATAGAGACAGCTGTTTCTTAGTAATCATTTCTGATTTTTCATAAAATTTTGAGGATAGAAAAATATAAAAAAATTGAAATACATATTTCACGCTTTTTTTATAATGAAATTCTTGGGGATTTTTGAATTGAAGGTTCTTTTGATTTTCCAGAAACAATTGGAATTTACGATTTTCAATAAATTTTCAAAAAAATTTTGTTTTCAGAGAATTTTCAAGACAATATTTTAATTAATATTCGAAAATACTAAATATAAAAAATTTTAATTATATCTCGTCTCGTACTTCTTTTTAGAGTTATGGTGCTGCTGATCAAGATTTTTACTATAAATCTTCGATTTTTAGCGAATTTAAGAAAAAGGAATTCATAATTTTTTCGCAAGAGTGATTGGAAGGGTAAAATTCTTATAGCTTGCTAGTATAAAGCAATTTTAGAAATCCGTCCAGTGACGTCCTTGATGCAACTGCGCTATCCCATTATTTTATTAGTTCTACGGAAATAATATAAGAAATATTTTTAAAAATGTTTAATAAATATAAATATAAAGCATTTTTACAATTTCCCCATAATATTTAAAAAATGAACACGTTATTCTTTGAAGTATAAATTATTTTTCCTTGCAACACATCTCAAGATTTATTGGGGCCTGGTGTATTTGACAACGGCTTTCGTACCTTCACTAACAGCGTGCTTGGCCAATTCACTGGGCAAGATTAGACAAACGGCGGTTTCGATATCTTTGCTCGTGATGGTCACTCTCTTGTTGTAATGAGCGAGCCTGGAGGCTTCGGACGCGATGCGATCGAAGATGTCGTTAATCAAGCAATTCATTATTCTCATTGCTTTGTTGAAAATGCCGATATCGGGATGTACTTGTTGCAACACCTTGCAGATGTAAATCGCGTAACTTTCATTCTGCCTTCGTTTTTTCTTGTCTCTCTTGATATTTTTATGAGATTTGCCTAGCTTTTTCGCGATCCTTTTCCTAGTTTTTAGGATATTACGACGAACTTCACGTATACGCAACATATTACTAACTGAAAATATCGAAGTCAATGGGTAGGTATATCAAATCAATTATTTAAACGTCGAATATTTCAATTGCAAAATAAAAAACAAAAATCGTTTTTTCCACGACCCTCTATGAAAAGATATCATTTTTTGACACGTGTCACATGCACCGAAAGTTTGATTTTTGTCTCTAGTGAGAAAATATCCCATATACATAGCAAATTAGAAGTGAGGACATCGGTGAAGAATCGTACTACACCAACAAATCTAAATGGCTTTCAAAGTATGAAAATTTTTATTCCTGAGTGTAAATCGGTTGCAAAAATGAATATTGTCGAGAATTCTGTAACGACTCGAAATGTGAAGTTTGTTTGTGATGAGCAGTAAGAAGAAATCCAGACAGAACCTTTGAAAATTAATTTAAGAAGACATATTGAGGAATATATTTTTTTTCTTCACGTTATGATAATGGTATTATCGATAACCTTTCTTTTTCCTCTTACAAACATTTTTCATAAAAAAAATTCATACCCGGGCTATCGCCAAGTCTCCAGCACTGGCAACCCTGAGAAGGGAAACAAACAATACATTACCAAGCATTTTAAAATCTTTATGCAGGGTAATAATTACGAATTAACGAGATCTTTCAATCGCAAATATGAATTATCAGGTGTTACCGTCATTGGAATAAAAAATAAATATGAATTAGTATGGGGACCAAAATGTACTAATTTTTACCAAATTAAAAAAGAGGACTGGAATATCTGAATTACCAAGATTGCACTGTATGATTTAATTGAAAACTAGATGTAAACTCACATATTAACTAGAAATACAAAAAATACTTGCCTATAATTTTTTTTAATTAGTATTATAAGCAAGAACTTACCTCTGAATACCAAAATTTTATGGTAGTATTGTTTCTGTTTTTTTAAATACATAATAATCAAAACTTCAAATATCAATTTCCTTGATTTTATTATTTATTTTAATGAATAATTATGTTTCAAATGCAAAAACAATAATTCTTCCATTGAATGGGGTTAATATAACAGGAAAATATACCACTTTCCCATCATCTTCCCATTTTAATGTAGAAAATTGACATTTTTATTCTGCATGAGTGCATCATTTTTTTTTTATTTGAATAATAAAAAATTGTTACATATTAGATAGAGCTTCAGATATAAAAATTGGGATCCAGTTGTTTTGGTATCAAAACTCATCATTAAATAATTTTTTATTAAAATCAATGATGAATGTATACAATTTCCGATAAAACTTAAAGAAGATCCGATAACAATCTACAAAATAATTAATTTCACAAGAGAATAAATAATGTATCTTTTGTTTTTGTATTTACAAGTGAATGGAGTATTGGTATAACATTCGGTTACATCATATAAACAATATATTCATTAAATATTTACTTACTGTTTTGCCTCTCTCTCTCTCAATAAAATATCTATAAATATCTAACAATATACAAAATAACTATTTGAACTTGTAAACAGGTTATTTTCGTTATTTATTTATTTTTAATGAAAGTCAACAGCCTTGGATTGTGTAATGCCACGTTGCCGTAAAGTTTCATCCATTCGTAACTGTTCCTTTTGTAACTGCATTCTAATTGCGCCCAGTTGCGTTAATATACTTCTATTTTGACCATTTGTATTATCTCGATGATTTATAAAATTCTTTTGTACTGCCGGAATCTATAATCGATCGTTAACACTTTGATTGCAATCAATACACCAAACAAAGAAGACTTGATTTATTTATTATCACTTTTACCATTGGGAAGAAAATGCCGAACAAGGCGTGTAAATCCTTCCTAAATTATTTGGTCCTCAAAATATATATATTTAGGATATGTGAAGAAATTTTAATAATAGAAATGCAGTGGATAATAGCCAATATTCAATGTTAAAATAAATTTGCATGGTTAACTCACTAAGATGGATATACATAATGTTGAATAGGAGCCTACAAATGTTGCAATTTACTGAAAATCCCTCACTTCTCTAAGTTGCTGTGTTATGCTTCATTTATATTAAGAAATAAGATAATTAATTAAAATGAATATATAAAACATGCTTATACACATTAAGCCATTTTTTCAGGGCGAGCAAAATTTTATTATTCTCACTTGAGTACTCTCATTAATTATTCCAACATATCTTTCAAAATCTCTTTTCAGTTACTTACAACCCTTACATACTTCTTTGCCTCATGCTTCTGAACATTCACTATTTTAATAGAGGAACCTACTGCATTGATCTATTTCTTTCCTAGATTGCATTTTACAACTTTTTCATCAATTATTATTTTCCATATATACACAGTATTTTGCAGATTTCTATGCACGCCGCATAATTAATATTTTTTAAACTGTATGTGATTTAAAGCGATGGTAAAACACTATCGAGTTGTCGGACTCCAGATATTTTCGCTTTCAAGTGATAATGAATTTGTTGTTGTGCATGTAACCTGTTTGCATTTATATATTTTTATTTATGTGGCAGTAGGTATATCCGGGTGAGTATCAGTGTAAGTGTGCATCTGTGATGCAGGTGTGCGTGTGTGTGTATGTGCCTGTATATAGTACCTTAATTTTATTCATAATAAAGCTAACAATTTGTGTTATGCAAATATTAAAATTCATGCAGATTAAAATATATTAATTATGGGGCTTTGTATCCATCGAGACTTTTGATCAATTAGTTTAGAAACATATATGGGCTGTCCTTTCTTCAAATACTCACTTCTATTAAAACTATAAATATGTTTGAAAAATTGAACAAAAATTATGAAGATGGATTTTTTCAATAACTTTTGTAAAATCAAATCATTATTGTAATGTAGCTAACTAATTTATAAAAGAAATTTGTTTAATTTACACATATATCTAATTATGTTGGAATACATTTGGTGCTCTAAATTAGACAATTTAATAAACGATATTATGTAGAGATGAAAGAGTTTATTGACAACCTTTATTGTTCTTGACTGACTTTAAGAGGTATTAGTAAAAATTCAAGATGTATTATTTTTCAACTCTTTTAATTTTGACATTAATTTTATTATTTTTGAATTTTAATTCTAAAAAGTTAATTTATTTTTACATTTCATTCATGTTTTATTAAAATTTTAAAAATTACCATGTTTAATTTTAATATTAATGAATCATTTAGAAAAATTGAGTTCCAGTGCATTTCTATTTGAGACGAGTAATTTAGAAAGGATTCAAACAAGCAGTTGTTAGTGTATTGTTCAGCGCAATAAAAACGAAATGTGTTAAGAATGGAAGAAAAGTTAGTAAGGAAGAGTGAAAGAGCTGTAACCGTAGGCTGATCTTACCTGCCACTTATCTTCTAATTTACGCACAGCATCCGAACTGTGCCTAGTTGAATTAACGGCTATGGAATTTTTTAGTTCCCTAGCGACAGGTGAGTGCGCTTTCAAAACTGGAATTGGCAGGGAATCATCAAACCTACTCGAACTGCTCCTCCTCTGCAATTTAGGACTCCGTCTAATCAAACTGAGATCTTGTTGCGTTGCACTGTGCCTCCTCTGCACCCTACTCAAGCTGTCGCTGATACTTAACGCTTCTAATCTATTTAAAGCTTCCTGCTGCTTCAACGAATCTATTCTACTTAACGAATCGTAACGACTGAAAGAGTTTTGTCTACCATAATTATAACTATTATAACTGTCCGTCGGGACGTTTAAAGAGTCCATACGGTTGCGTAGGATTGAATCATAACGTGAGGCATTATACCTGCATGTTGGATCCGCGAAAATTGACGACGATGGTATGTTGAAGGAATACGGGTTACGACGGGACACTGGCGGGGAATAATGGGACAACTTTGAGGCCACGGTGGTGCTTCGTACGCTGCTTTCCGAATCCGCGTGTTTCCGATACGCCCGGCTCTGCATCTCCTGCTTCCTTACAGCATAATCATCGCTATTTCTCCTAAACTGCAATAAAATAACAAAAAATCAAATTTGTTCCAACTTTAAATTATTTAAATTTTTCCTACTTGTTCACGTCTATTCCTTCTCTGTTCATCCCTGAGTTGTTCCTCCTGCATTCGGAGAAGTTGCTGTTCAAGTCTTCTATTTTCTAATTCTGTTTCACGACGTTCCTGCTCTTCTCTTAGCGCAGCCATCCGACGTTTTTCTTCTATCTGCAATTTTAGCTCGTTTTGATATATCTCTCTTTTGATACGATCCTATAAAATATATTTTCAAAACGAATCCTTAAATGCCATTTTCCTTACCCTTTCCAAATCTTCACTTCTATCAGAATAGCTAAATCCATCTAATAAACTACTTGGAGGTACGTAACTATGTTTTAAATCTGATAACAGCCTGTCTGAAAATGTAACTATATTTTAATACATCAAGGAGTGTATCATACAAGTTCATATTGTATAAACTAAAATTTATACCTCTAGGGGTCTCAGTTCTTCTATTTGTGAGGATCCCTCGCGGTTTTTCCATTTCACTTTTTAACAAACTATTATGTGCGGCTGTGATTCTTTGATCTAATCTATGTAGGACAGGACTACGATTATTGTGCATCACACTATTACGGGTATCGATTGTAGAAGGACTTAGATCCTTATCGGCAGTATTGGTTTTCTGGTTAGTCGGTGTGTATTGTATCTACAACAAGAGAAACATCCACCTACTAACATTCCCATTCCATTACATTTTTAACAAACAGGGAAGATACAAATAAAATAAAACAATATATACATTAGAAAATATAATATTAATATAAATTGGCATAAAAGTTATAGATTTTGGGTGGAAAAATCAAAATGAACTGCCTTGCACTTTATTAACTTAATCCATCCCTGTATTTGTTTAGAACAAATACAAAATATCTCCTCTTTTGTTTAATTTGCTTCTTTCGTCTTCATAGCAGTTAAATTATCTAGATAAAAAATAAGAACTAAACTATTTCATAGGTGCCACTATTTTTCCCTTTTTATCATTTATTTTGCTGAATTCAATTACTGCAATAAGATTTACCCATAGAAAATCTGATTTGAAATTTTAAGAGACCTCTGCAATAGTTACAAAATGTTGCCATTACTTCTTTTCTTCTACATTACTAAATAGCAATATTGTTTAAATGTAATTACTGGTTGCTTGTTTTATTGCTAATTCATCTATCTGTATCTAGTGCAGGATGCATACTTTTGAAATCAAAGAGTTAAGAGGCATAAATTTTAATTTCTTTTAACTTTAAATCTATAAAACTATAAATTACTTGTGCTAAGAATGAAGTGCCTCTACTGTAAATCCTACTGAGTGAACTCAAGATATAATACACGTACAGTACCTCCCCTTGAACCGCGAGGCCATTCTGTTGAATACTGGGTCCAGTAATAGATTTAGGTCATTTTACAAATATTATTTTAATATAAACTGTATTGTTTTTAAATAACACTCACCGCTATTTTAAATCACGGTCAATTAAAATTTTAATTGAATAAATCTTAAGCTACTTTTGTTAAATCATTTGCAATATTTAAAAATTAATACATAAACACTTACTAAAAGAGTAAGCCAATCAAAAAAGAACGGATTCGATTTATTTGTTGCCATTAAATTGTTGATTTCCAACATCTTGCCAGATATAAATATTCTAATAATAATATGTATTACGATTCTAAAAGTTGTACTTTATGAAATTTTTGTAGAAATTCACAATCCCAATCTTAATTTATTAGCAAATTTTTATTTCAATGACAATCCATAGACATTTACAAAAATAAATCTAATTTAACCAGTTTGTATCACAAAATTTTGAAAATTTAATTAACATATTTGTGTCATATTTGATTATTGTTTGTCAAATGACTATTGAAAAATCAAGTTTATATTTTATGTAATAAAGCAATTAAACAGTAAAAGTTCACTTAAAATTATTTTAAAGCATGTCATGTTAAAATTATTTCTATTGCTAATAACATAGACACACAAAAATTTTTTTCTCTACTGGACATAAGACATATGCATTCTTATATGTTTTGGTAAGCTAACACCAAATCCAACGTCAGTTTTGCCAAATTGGTTCGTATATGAACACATATGAATCAATTTGGCAAAAGCAACACTGGATTTAGCATATCAAAAAACATAAGAATACACATACTTCACACTAAGAACAGAAAACAAATTGTTTATGGAAAAAAAGAAACCTTCAAATAAGAAATTCTTAAGAGGAAATCAATGAAGCAGTTTTCTGAATAGTACTGAGAGTAATTACATATTTTGAACTACAATGCATTTCTTGTCTACCCTTTGCTTAGCTTTACTTTGAGATTTATTGGTCTTAGCGTTATTATATCTCTCTGAAATTGCATAAATGTCTTTCTTTGACTGGATACATGTTTAGCAACAATTGATTCAAAAACAGAGAATTAGAGCTGGCTACTCAATAACCACTTGAGATAAGATTAGTCATTGAACTTTAAAAATGTTAAATTCTGTATAATTTAAAGAGCAGCAAAAATTAAATTTCGTTTTAGACAACTTATGTCTATTCGTATTTATTTTCAATAATCTTAAACGAATAATAGATAACGGTCATCATAATAACTTTGATGCCAATTATAAAGAAAGGAGCAAAAAAAGATAAAAAATTGTGCTATTAAAATATCCCTTCCAATAAAAAGCAAAGCATCCATCTGTTAAGGGGAAATGCACATTCCATGCTGGCATTAACACTTCCACTGGGTTTTAAAATTTAATACAACAAACCTGTTAATAGATAACAAATATACAAAATTCCTGTTTATATTTATAGTAATAAACCCCCACACTATAATTCACATTACTGTATGATAGTGATCTCTATTAGTAGTAAGCACACCACCTGTGGCTACCCAAAATGCAGTGTTAACATGCGTATTGTGCTTTTACGACCCAATTGAAATGCAAACACTTACCAATTGATTATCGATATTTTGTATATCAGTTTGCACAGATTTATGACTACTTGGGGATAATTTAAGTTTTAATTTACTAGATGTGTTTTTAATACGTTCGTTCCTCTGTAAATGCAAGATTTGTGTAATAGGTGAGAGAAACATTAACGAATGCAAATTTTTCAAAAACAAAAAGAAAAGGAAAAACTCCCAATTCTTACATTGTTTAAGTGTTGTTTGTAATCGGCCTGTCGCTGTTTGAGTAACAGCCGTTTCCTTTGCTCGTATTCCCCGAGACCCAGGTAAGGAACAGCATTCACTCTCAACTGTGGGTTGTTTGGACTGTACTCGCCATAGCGTAACATTGCTCTTCTACTACTATAGTCATCCTACAAAATTATAAAATCACCCAAAAATAGAAACATTCGTTTAAATCTGACCTGGGATTTAATAGCTTCAAGCAAATTCAAGGTTATGGTCAGGGGTGGCTATTTGGGTTAAGAGGTCACACAAAATACAATTGCAAGGGAGGGTGGGTGTGCAAGGCTGCCAAAAAATGAACATCATTTCATAAAAAATTCGTGCCAGCTGATATTTATTGAGGTCACAGCTATTTCTATTCGAATCAATAAATCACTTACTAATTGCATATGATAATTATTCGCCCCTAAATTTTCCTACTCTAAATAACTTAAAGAGTTATTACATTATTCTCCCCCCCACCGTAGATCAATATATTTAATTGAAAAGTGTTATAAGTACTCATATAAAATTGAACATGTTGTTGGTAGTGTTATTCATTATTCAATTACATTGTGAGTTCCAATTACGGTTCAATGAATATTTAACACATCATGACCACCTAATTGTATCATTAATAAAGAGCTGCCTCAAATAGCTTTAAGTGTATGATGCCACAAGTTAATTCGGTTGATTAGAGTATGGGTGCTGTTTATAACTTGATAGATTTAAAGTTTTTTTTTAAGTTGCCCTATATTTATGATTCATTTAGAAATACATTGATTAAATGATTAAAAAAACCTTTTTGTACAAATAATTTTCATAAAACTAACTTCAACAGTCACAGTAATTCTTATTATTTAATAATTTTCAATCTGTACTTATTTGGATAATTTCTACATATTTATGTAATATTTATTACTACTATGACATTTTTGAAAACTAAGTTGCCATCTTTTTGTTCAATTTCTTTTACCTCTGAAACTCAATTTTCACCAAACAAAAAAGTCGATATATGAATTGATCTGTGTGTGTGTCTGATTTCTTATGATTAGTTATTTTAGAATTCTAAATTGAAATTCAAATAGAGCTCAAAAAGTATCTGCTAATACATATTTTGTACATCTCTAGAATATCTTTAAAATGGTTAACAATTAAATTTTGCATTTTTTAGAAAATCTACCTTTTCAAAATTATTCAGATAATATGGTGCAGTAGTTTGTTCTATTTGTTCATATATTATAAGGTAACTAGATGTCCCACATTCGAATAGTTGGTATAACATTGAAAAATGTCCCCCAAATCTCTCACATTAGAGAAAATGTCCCCCTTTTAGGCTTTTATATGCTCAAATATCCTTTTTAAATCATTTTTAAGTAACATCTTCTCAAATTTAAACATTGAAAACCTTTTTTGTTTTTGGGGAAAAAACAAATCTTAAAATATTGAAGATCAAAATGAAAGATTTTAAAAATATCAAATATAAAACTATCAAAATATCGTTGTCAAACCAACAAATAATTTTTGAAAATTTTGCAAAGTGCAACAGAATGATAAATGTCAAATAATAGTTGTATTATCTAGAATTTCAAGATATTGCAACTTTTTTAATAAGCTAAATTGCAGAACATTAAATTGACATTCAACGAACAACGAATTAAAAATGAGGGAAAATTACGAAAATTGTAAACGAGATAAAAACGAATGTGGAAACCCAACGAATTTAGAAACGACGGAAAATATTCTCCCTTATCACACAAGAGATTACTAAAATGCTAGATGCATTTAGGGAACAATGTTCCCATTATCAATAGCTAAATTAAACTAAAATAAAATAAAATTAAATATTAATAGAAAGTTAATTTTATTTTATTTCAATTTAATTTAGCTATTGATAATCATCACATTGTTCCCAAAATGCATCTAGTGTTCTTCTCATTTTTGATTCGCTGTTCATTGATAAATTAGCCACAGATTTCATTCGATTTGTTTATTGACATTGTTACACAAAATTAAAATTTTTTAACTTTCATATTTTATTACAATTTTCTAGAGATTATTTGAACTTGAACATTCATAAAATATTTTTTAAAAAAATCTCACACATCAACCCTAAGTAAATCTCTCAGTACTTGCTTCAATGCTAGAGTTTATTTTATACGTAATTTACTAAAATTGCTACATGCAACATTATTCAAATTCAAATGTTAGCTTCCCATTTTGAAGTTCTATAATTAAAAACTATGAAAATTCCTTAAATAAAACATATTTTTATGTTAAGAAATAAACAACGTTACATTGCATCTAAAAAATGCTACTTTGTAATGTTATTTTGAAATGACTATTTTTCTAACGCTATGGGTCCTAGATCTTTCTTGTTGTCAGAAAAGAAAAGCTAATAATTTGCATTCTAAATATTAAAAATGTGATGAGGATTTCTAAGGCTTACATTTCTTAGTACTAAATCTTTCCATTTGTTTTAATTAAATTTTGAACGATTAGTAATATAATTAATTACCTTGATTACTCAATGTGTAAACATTGGGTAATATTATTATTCCACTGCTTAGAAGTATTTTTGTTTATATTTTCCAATACTCTACTGACAATATTTGTACTAAATTATATTACTCAGACTAACCTGTTTTAATTTTATTATTATCCATAATAGAGAATTTCATTTATACTTTTGATCATTGGAGATTTAATTGTATTATTCTTTAATTAATTAGTAAAATTTACGAATGAAAATTAAATTTTTATCAATCACTGATTTAAAATATTAACTGTAAGGAAAGAATTTTAATTTTGTGCTTCGACTAAAAGGAAAATAAAGGGATATTTTAGGAAAAACCTGTGGCTGCTACTAATAAAAACATCTATAACATAAAATTTAAACATAAAAGAAACATGCTTACCGATCTAAATAAAGGATTATCGGTATGAGCGATATTTTCAATGAAAGCCTGCCCGTCACTCTCCTCGTCAGCCAAGCAACTTAAATCAAGCTTTTCGACTAAAGGAGCATTCTAAAATGAAAGAAATAAATAACGAACGGATATAAAAACTACTAGGCCCAAAAGCTAAAAACTAATCGGTTTTGTTAAAAACAAAAATTATTTTTCCTTACCTGATCATTGGATGGTTCTACAATGGTTTGAACACAATCTGGCGGCACGTTCTCCTTATCTTCGATCTTCCCGCACGTCTCATTTTCTTCCAAATCATTTTTTATCGGCTGTTAAATACAAAGGAGAAAATTAAAAAAAAATTCGCACAATGTTTTTTTAAAATCACTTCTTACTTAGAGACATGAGTTGTGATTGTGGCACTATGCTTTTAATTAGTTAGTGATTTAATTATGAGATGGGATAGGGAGAACAAGTACACAGTTGTGGAAGTATAGGGGTGAAATAACACATCTCATCCCTCCAAAGATAGTAGTGAGCTTTTGCAGAGATAATCAATAATAGCAAGGTCAGAATGGTTGGCACTCCTACAGCTTAAAAAATGACTAGCATTCCACTAAATGGATCAAAACAAATTATTTGAGATGTACCTGAACCTCATTTCTTCAACCTCTAAATAATAAATGAATAAAAACACCCACCTATGTAATGTAAGTAACCTTACATTTATAACATTGCACTCACACATATAAATCACCTCATTTATCTATTTTATTTATATGATTAATGGGATTAAATTTTAAATTAGGAATTGATTTTATGATTAGATCCGGATAGAATTTCAGGTATTGAATTTGTTCCCAGGGGGATTAATTATTTTTGTTCTTTTTGAACGTGGTTTGATTTCCAGTGTGTTGGAATGGAATCGATTTCCCCAAGGTTTATCTTATCCGCAAATAGTGATAATTACATTTTTCTTATTACCCCTTTTTATGGGATAATCAAAATGCTATTATGGTGGTTATTAGATATATAGATATTTTCATGGGCACTTTTATGTTTATTACTTTTTTATGTTGTTTATATTTAGTTGGTTGTTAAACGTGCTACTGTGCATATCAAAATTAAATCGATTTATAAATTGTTAATAAATTCTTATAAAATTGGTTTTATCAGCTTGAATACTAAAAACTTTTGTTTTAGAATTAGTGAATGATTGAAAAAATTATTA
Organism: Coproporus ventriculus; assembly: GCA_027574865.2. Classification (NCBI taxonomy): domain Eukaryota; kingdom Metazoa; phylum Arthropoda; class Insecta; order Coleoptera; family Staphylinidae; genus Coproporus; species Coproporus ventriculus. Next base: position 70,796 of record JAODAH020039396.1, on the reverse strand, counting down.
AATTAATATGAAAGATGTAAAATTTTTTTAAAAAACATATTTTTGCTTTATCTCATGTAATTGTAGTAATAATTTGAGTTTTGCAATTCTTAATAAGTTAAATGAGCATGTAAACTTTGATAAATTCATATATGAAAATTTTTTATATTTATTTTTATTAAATGCCCTTTGTATTTGATTGATACCCATCAAAGCATCTCTTACGAAAATTATTTTTTTATTATTGATATGATTCAATTAACAATACAACAAAAGGAATTAAGTACTAAATAGTACCAATTATATAATACATATAAAAATAAATTTGAAATTTATTTTGAGGTTAAAATTAATTTAAATTCACTACTTCCTGCATAGAAAAAAAATATATGTGAAAATTCTTTAAATTTAATGAGAGAATTTATTAAAAATATGTATGGTTTTATATTGTACATTACTATTTGATTTCTCATTAAATATAAAAAGGATAAAAACTTCCATTTTCTATACTATTTGCTATAAATGACTATAATTTAGCATGTAATGTATTCATTATTACAGTACACCACATTAAAGATTATATTGTTTTTTTATTTAATAGGCTCATTTATTATTTATAACATTCGTTGAAAGGTGAGACAACAGGTGGTCGTGTGACTATCGATAATTTTCATAATTTTCTCCATACAACATTAAAGTTCCATAAAGATGTAATCAGTGTTGAATTTATGATTTATTCCATGTAAGAAAATTAGATTTGCATTTTACATTAAAACTTTCTTAATTATTTCCTTAATGGAAGCTCGGGTCGCATAAAATTCATTAAATAAATGAAACTAAAAAAATTATAAACTAACAGAAATTCATATAAAAAAATTATGAAGTGATAAAATGACAGATATTCTATCAACAATTAAGGTTGCATCTAATTTCCACTAATTGTGACCCGAAAATGATGAACAAAATATCGAAATCTCCAAATTTCAATTGTTCCATCTCTTTCCAACTAATCAAACCGTCAATCGTTCCATCTTCATTCCACTCATTATAATCAAAAAGTTGTATGAAACTATTAATGAAAACTGGAAAAATTTCAAACAATTTTTTATACAATCCACTTCCACTTATTGCGAGACAAAAATGAGGAAAAAATTGTAAGAAAATTTTCAATAAAAATCGAAGAAATTTCAAATTTCCTCATGTTCGACTTCTTTCTATCGCAAACAATCTACCATTGTTACATCTCACTTCTACTACTATTTCTAAGATTTAAATACAAATTTTGGGATTAAATTAAAGACAAAAAATGGATTTTTTTATCTTGGAGCTGTAGAAAGTATCTGTCTGATTAAATAGAATAAAAAAAAAATAGAAAATACGATTTTTAATAAATTATTTTTTTGTAATAATGATCTAGATGGCTACAAGGTTATGTTATCCACCATCCATCCAATAGCTCGGTAATGAACCTTGTCATTGATGTATGCCAACCTATAAAAATAAAATGAATCCCATAATCATTTGAATGTAATTTAAAATGTTAGCAGAGCGGAGGAGATGAAAAGGAAAATTGTTACCAATTGTTTATAATTAAATTAAAGAGATAAATTTATTTCACATCTACTTTGTAGTAGTTGAATTTAATTTTACATTTTATAAAGTAATATTATGTAATGTAAAGAAAAATATATTCTCAACTTTTTCAAATTTCTAAAAAAAATCTCATCCTCAGTTTAAAATCTCTTATTATATGGCACAGAACACAGAAATAAATTTTAAACATAAAATATTTTCTGCCTAAATATTTCAATTTATTTATTTATTGTTACAATAAATAAATTTTATTATTTGAAATAAGATATTTTATTCCTTTCCCAAAAATAAAACAATATTTGTAAGTTTGCCATTTGAAAGAGCAGTAATTTATTTATATAGGTCATGACCCGACCTACTTATCCCCAGGAATGATCAATTCTAAAGTAATTTCTATTCAAGCTATTTATAGAGGGGGGAAGGCTCTATTATATTTTAAATGAGGACCCTTTTCAAAATTAAAACACTGGGCTCATAATTAATTTGCTGATGCCCATGATTATCCACTTAGATGTGCTGGAAATTTCAAGGGGATATTTGGCCTAATTTTTCTTTACAATCTTTAAAAGTGCATATTTGAGAAATAAAATGCATCACATACATTTTAGAAACTGATTATGTAATTTTATTTAAATAATTATTGAATTTTAAGATTTCTTTTTCAATTTAACTACAAAATTATTAAAATATATTAACAAAATATTGACAAATTTTGTTTATAAGTCTGTTTGATTACATTTAGGTTTTAATTTACAAAATATTACTTTCTGATGTAAAAAAACCTCAAAGATATTAATCTGATGATACCTAAGATGAAAGCTTTTTATGATGAAATTATGATTTTTTTTGTAATGGAATAAAACAACTGGAAAGACACCAAACTATGTGTAAACACGAATTATATAAAAAAATTAATTTTGTTAAGCTGAACAAGTTTTCCTCGTCCCATGCTCCAACTATGTAGATCTAAAAAACACCCTTGTGTTGTAATGTAATTTGAAATACATAATAAAAAGTGTAAATTAATGAGTAAATGAATCAGTATGTTAATGAATAATAATACTTTGTACAACATATTGTCTTCTTATTAACACTCTTTCTGTTATACATACCTATTAGTCATTAATTAGATCATTCTCCTTACTGTAATTTGCAATGCAGTACAACTGATGGATTTGTCTCATTAATACATTTCGAACAATGTTTCTTCTGATATTAATTCTCCTTTCAGCTGTGCCTTCGTTGCAAGAACACGAAATTGCAAAAAGACATCTTTTGTACCCTCGATACACCACATATCAGGTAATATATTCTTTCTTTTATTTCACATGTTTCATTATTATTAAAAACCTGATTCTCATACAAATATATTTTTTAATTGCTCATACATTGTCCACACAACTTATTTAGACATTAAATTATATAATACTATTTTTATTTTGTATACATCACTCAATTTTTCATTCTTAGGATCTAGATTCATTTAACTACCCTTTACTATTTTGTATTTTTTACATTTTTAATGTATTATAAAAATTTTTTGATACATAAAAATTCTGCCTTTATTATTTATATTCACCGAAGTTGATTGATTAAAAATTATAAGTGAATGTTGTAACTTTACTAATACATTCACTCACAGATTTGGTTATTTCTTGCCTTGTTTTGAATAATTTTTTTTTTTCATATTTCATTTCAAAATATTTTAAATAAATTCCTTTATAAATGAAATAGGTTTTTAAATGCCTGTTTAATGATTTTTTTTCATCAACATTTTTGTAATCAAATTAGCTACTTGTTCTGATGGTTTCAGGGTGCTAAATGGAAAACAAATTACCTAGTTCTGTTGTATGCAATACAATAAAAGCAAACACATTCAATATAGATAAATTATCACTAGAGGCAAGAAAATCCAAAATAAGATATATCTACTATTCATAAGATTTGTATATTAAAAAAATAACAAAAATATTATATATATTTAAAGATCTGTTTTAAAATCCCTTGTGAAAATTTTAGTTTAGTTAATTCTTGGATAAATGCATTAAATAAGCAATAAATGAGCTGTAAATTGAAGTTAATAATCAATTAATAAAATATTGCTCTATTATTTACCAAAATTGCCCGACTTAAACACAATAGTTCAAATTTTGAGGTTATACTGCACTTATCTGGTAGTTAGGCAAACTGAATATTTAACTAGAGATTATAAAACAAGCCTTAAATATGATTTAAGGTGAAATTTATAAATTGTGTATATATTTTTATGTATATTTTCAGTTTATACCTCTGATAAAGATTTAATTAATGAAATAAAAATAAAAATTTGCATAAGATATTTTCTTTTTACATACATTCCTAAATCTAACTAAATGAAAATAAAAAACTGTCTTGATAGGATCTCAATGTAAAAGATTCAGGATTTTTTTTTATTGATATAATTAAATGTATCTCAATTATATTTGATCAAACGAAGAATTCAAGATCCATAATATTTCCCAATGTTTTTTAACTTTAGACCTCTTGAGTATACCACTGTCTCTACACCAGTACAAAAATGGTGGATACGTACGAAATACAATGAAACACTTTTTTTGATATTATTTCTTCATTTTTAGTTTACATATGGCTTATCAATTCCTTTAATTCTTCCCAGTCGATCTATTAACTTCAGTTGGTGTGTGCAAAGCAATTATGATTTACCATGGAATTTGAGTAATTTCAATAACCTTGTTTCAAGGCAGAATACAGATTGGGATCGCAATTCTTTATATGAATATATATCTGAATTATTACAGAGGTATGTATATTATAAAAAATAAAGCTGGCTCCATAGCTCATTAGAAATGACTCAAACACATAAATAAAACTGAATAATGGAAAAATAATTTTTCTAATGTCAGCTGTAATCTACATTTTAAATTGACAAAATCTTTCAACATAAAGAAGTATGTTAAAAGTTGACTGGAGTAACATAGAGCAGTAAAATTATTTTATTAAGAAAGTAATTGTAATAATAATTTGATTGCGTCTTAGAGAAGACTCTAATACTGAGTGAAGAAACGAAACTCAAATCTTAGCAGAACAGAATAAGCTTAAAAAAATACCCAATGTAAGAAAAAGTAGAAAAACAACTCTTTACACATTTCTGATAAAATCAAAATATGAAACGGTAATTACAGAAAACTGTAATTCAATTTTAACGTATATACTAATAAGCATAAGGTTTTATTTATTTAATTTCATACTTAATTCATAAACTCCTAATTATTGAGTGAGGAACAACATTCTTCCTTTAAAATTAGCAAAAACATTAATTTACATAGGTTTGTACTACTAAAATACGATAATTTTTTAAGTTTTTGCCGTCTAGACATAAAGTAACGTCTTAGGAAAAATGAGAAAAACGCTAAAAACACAAAAATTACTCCCAAACAAAAGACGCCATTTTTAAATTTTCCAAATTTTTAAGTTTGAAGTGTGTCTTTTAAAATGATCATAAGCTGGAAATGTATATCCGCCATTTCCTTGCTTATCCGAAACGATAACCGATTTTTCACTAATTTTTCGAGGATTTTCAGATTTTTTTCGGGGTTTTTCCTTCCAATCGGTATCAAATTCATATTCCTTGGAAAATTTCCGATGAAATTATAAAGTCTTTACTATTATTCATCTATTTACGAATTCATGAGAAGTTATGAATTATTTATTGATTACAATGTAATGTACCAAAATAAATGACAAAAGTATGATATTCATCGGAAAATTTCCAAGGAATATGAATTTGGCACTGGTTAAAAGGAAAAATACGGAAGAAACACCAAGAACCTGGAAAATTCGCGAAAAAATCGCGAAAAATCGATTTTTTTCAATATTATCGTGTCTGATAATTATAAATAATTGCAGATATACATTTCCGAATTAAAAAGATAAACTTTTAAGCTTCAAACCTGAAAATTTGTAGTGTCTTGGTGTCTTTTTTAAGCCATTTTCGTGTTTTCAGCGATTTTTTTATTTTCCGGCTTTCCCAACGAGACTTTCCCAAAACTAAGTGCAGAATCGTATTCTACAGAAAATTACGATGAAAATGAATATTTTTGATATATTGTAACATGGAAGGATTACATCGAATTGAGATGGAACATCCCAAGTTTTAAATTTTCCTCTTGCACAACACCTCTTCTTGCAGTGTGTAGTAGATTTGGATGACTTTAATTATAAAGTGAATATTATAATTAGCACAGATGATGTAGTGTACGTAATTCAATCATGTGAGGATCCAATTGACTTTTTTTTTATTATTAACAGGTCAAAGACCTCTTCCATACAAAACATATAGAAAACTAATTTCACCCTTAAACAGTTTTTAAATTTCTAATGTACTCAAACTTTATATTGTCAACAAAAAATATCTACATGAATAACCATAAAACATTGGCCCAGTTTCAGTAACGCTAGTCAAAATTAATCGAAGATCAAAAGCAATTGTTGCAAAAGTTTAGACGTTTAAAAAATCTTAAAATTTTCCTTTATAAAACATTTTTTATATTATTTCCCAACTTTCTTCTAGTTTTGGTTTGAATGGTGAAGCTTGCTTATTAAGAACAATATGTGAAGTTTCAGAAATTCCGTTAAACATTGAAAATGATAATTTACTTGAAAAGATCATCCATTATATTTTGACGTAAGTCATAAAATAATTTTCTTCAATAATCCGTTATATTGGTTTTCATTTATTTTTCAGACCGTCAGTAGACAAAGATAAAATCCATGGAAATGAAACTTTAATTGGAAAGGTTCTAGTGGCTGAGCATATCGGGCAAGCTTATGGACACTGTGATGAAGTCTTCTCAGATTGTGATTATAGTTTAGTTAACCATTTTACCGATACATTTTTAATCAAATAAAAAAAATTCTGCATATATTTTGATTCATTTTCAAATCTCACATATTAAAAAACAACAAATAATCATCTAGTAAGCAAGATACATTTAAATTAAATAATTTCTAAATAATATGAGTTTCACTATTACCAAAATGAGTGAGATGCTGGAAAGTATTATAAAACGAAGTTGAAGTACAAATAAAAAAAATTATAAATGAAACTAATTGAAAATTATAAACAATTTTCCTCTATCCACACTTACCACAATTCCATATAAATTCAAACACTAATAAGAACACAACACATAATGTTTCCAACTAGAATTAATTTTCTCTGCAAATATTTTCATTTAATTCAAAATATACACGTTACCTAAGTCCGGTTACAAGAAATCAATTAAATAAACATGCTAGTTGGATGGATACATTACAACTATCTAAATAAAATATGAATATTGATCCTTTAAAAGGATATTTAAATGACTCACCCCAACAGAAGCATTCTTTGAAAGTCCTAACCTCTGTTTTTCTACATGTAAAAGATTTTTTTCTTTCGAAATATACTCATCTAAATCTATCATATTTTATAATAATTATTAGAAAACATGCTAAAAATTTAATAAAAGAAAATTGCATTTGTATAAAGCGTAAATTAAAGTTTAAAAGTAGTACGTATATATACAAGTAAACACAAACACAACTGACAGGTGCTCTATTCATCTCTCTTCGATTAGTAGAAAATTGTATCTTCCATTTCGAACTTTTTAAAACTTTCCGTTTTTAAAGGGATTCCAGTAAGATTTAAAGGCAATGTTTTAAATTTAAATATGTTTTCACGAACTTGAAAAGTTCGTATATGAATTCTAAGTAAGAATCAACATTACCGTGATATAAATCATTCATTTCTGAAATCGTCAATATGTTTTTCCTGAGCGACATCGGACTACCTTCATGAATTCTAAATGTCTCTGTGCGTGTATATGTACGTATGTGGACTCTGTTATCTTGAGGTATTTTTAAATTCTGATTAGAGATTCGAAAAGTACATCGAAAAATAATGAGGGTAATTCCTTTGTAGCATTTTGGTAGCTGTTGAGGAACGCCCAGAAAATGAGGGACGAAATGTCACATTGTTTTAAATTTGAAGGGTCCGTTTTGTGCATCGGACTTTCCTTCATTGTGAAATTATCAGGACAAAACTTCATATAAACTATATCCCCATTTGCCTTTAAAGTGATAAGGTTTATTTATTAAATAAAATTGAAATGCATTACAAATATTTTTATTCATCAGAAAAATAATCATAAATTATTCATACACACTGACAGACTGTATGCAATGATTGCAACCATTTTAACAAATAATAATCTAAAATTATTTTTTGGCAATATGTACAATTGTATTTTCCTAATCAACTAATTGAATTTATATTTTTACACGAGGAAACACAACACAACAACGAATTATACAAAAATAAAAAAAATAAATCGTAATGAAGTGATCGTTTACACTGGAATGGATTTGGCCGAGTAATATATACAAAAATAAGAATTTGTTTAAAAAAACCGAATCTCCCCCAACAAATAAAATCATTGCGCAAGTTAATATTTTTAAATTTTTTACTTCAATGGACGTAAAGAACACACATAAAATAAAATAACAGTAGTGGTAAACTGTATGAATCACAGATTAATAAAATAGTTTTTTTTTGCAATATTTTTTCTTGTAACCGGCAGTATTTTCATTTTTTATTTGCCGATCTTAGTACTACAAGTCGAAATGAATATAAATAATCTTGCAGTTTGATTCCTAATTCCGTCAGTCGATTTTCTCCCAAGCAGTTGGAATTTATTTAACAGTCGCGCACCGTTCTCTTTTAGTTCAGCTTCAGAGGTAGCTTTATAAAATAATACAGCTGATGATTACGACGAGCGCCCCCACCAATTTGTACTTATTGATATACTGTATTATATTTACTCTCACAACTGAGAATATTCTTATATATAAAAGGAAGCATTCGCCTTGTAAATCAAAGGACACTTGTTAAAGCGTCCTCCATCAATTACAGAGATATATTGGTATATTTACATAAAATACTTTACAAATAACAATCTTTGGTAAAAAAAAACAAACATAAATAACATCGAAAAATTAATCGGCTATCTTATACTAACCTAATTGCATATCATATCACTGTCCGGCAAAATTAACATTTTCATTAATTATATTTCTAAATATTATTTATTATTCCGATATTTCAAAATATCAAAAATAAAATTTACTAGTAAATACTAAAATGGAAATGGGTACAGCCAAAATGACATTACATTGTTTATTACGCCAAGAACAAAAAATCATGATCATTTCTAGATCTTTTAACACATAACATAAATACTAAATAACCATTTTGACAACTTCCACAAGTGCATTATCAATTTGTAAACACGTAACCTGCTTTAAAATATTTTTAATAATAAAAAGCACAAAACACAATTATCACATCCTATAACTTCAGCCAATTGGATATGTGACATATTAACAAAGATATTAACCTGCACAGTAAGGAAATTGTATCAATATCTTTGTTAGCACGGCATATATTTAATTGGCACAATTGTTAGGGTGCGCCAATTAACCTTTTTTTCTATTATCAAAAACATTTTGAACCAGTAAGTCTTTTGTAACACATACAAAAAAGTTAAAATAAACCATCTGTCAAAGGTTCAATTAAATTAACAACTGAATTTTTTTTACATAAAAAATAAAAATTCCTAGTGGTCATAACAAAAACTAGAAAACTGGAAATGTTGTATGATGATTCCATACTGTGTGTGGAACTGTCTTTTTTCTCAAAAAAAAAAAAAATCTATTAATAATTTCCATATTCCAATTTTATACGTAATTCATATATTTGTAAATTAATTTTTGATATTTTCAATTCTGGAAGTAGTACATAATATTTATCAATTATAAATAATGTCTATTATTTTTTTTCCGATCACTGTATCATATGCACATAAATGTTAGATTCAAAAAGGGAAATTTTTATATGAGTTAAATAAGTTTTTTAAATTTAAATTTAGATAGATAAATTAGAATTTTATGCAGATTTTGATTTATTTGTTAAAGCTAGCACTTAAACTTAATTGTTTAAATAATGCAATGTAATTGTTTAATACTTCAAAATTGGTTGAATAATCTGCTTCATCTTGATTAATTTTTAAATTAATAAATAAAATTGCATCATTTTCTCTAATTGCATCTAACACTTTCGGGTATGGTAAATATGCAACCTAATTAACATCTAATATAACATAAATAATACTAAGAAAATATGAGATCTTTAACAATTTAAACTCAGACTGAAAGTGGCGTATTTTGAATTCGTTTTAAAATCTCAGTCCAAATTTTGATTGTGATTGTTCAAAAAAATTGCATTGAATTTTATTTTAATTCAAAATCAGTCAACCGACTTAGAACGAAAATTTAAAAATTAAAACAGTCTTAAAAACTAAGAAAATCTCATATCTAATATTGTCCGTTTAAAATTATAGACATACGTACAATTTTTTTTTTGCTACACTTTTTTTTGCAGATATCTTCAGGCCCCCTAGACCACAAATACTGCATTAGAATTATATATAGGATCTAATATAATTACAAATTGTCCTGTACATCCTAAAAATATCTTATGTTGTATCAGCCGAATCGTTCTTTGACAAGAAACATCAGCTTTTTCTTTCCTTTATAAGCCACTTTCATGTTTTCTATCAATTGCGTGAATTGAGCATGACCATCATGGGCGAGGATAAATGTATCGCGCGCTTTCGTTAAGAAATCTATGAAATCACCATAGTGTCGCGGAGAGATATGTGTTAATCTTGAGTGTGTTGTGTTTATGTAAGCTGCAACTGCAGCTTCTAGTAATTGGCGGAGTGGAGGACGATCGTACGAAAGAGGTTTTATTGCAGATGTACATCCTCGACTTCGGTGAGGATGTGTGTGATGTTTTCCGCTATCTAATGGGGCCGGATGGGGGCAGGATATTCCAGGCGCAGTCATGCTACATCTGCGAAGAATGTCTGATAGCACCGTGGCACATTGCACATTTTTCACAAGTAGTGGTATCATATTGGTTAATTCGGTTTTGCCTAAAGAATGGCTTAAAGCACAGGCCCAATGGATATCATTTATTGCCGGATGGGTATCCTGTAATAAAAAGAAATTGTTTAAAATTAAAAATAGACTTTGCATAAAAATAACTTCCTCGTTAAGTTTTCAGTATTAGAAAGAACTTTAAAAGCAAATTTCAACTAGAATTTATTATTCAATGTCAGACGGTTACAGAAATTAAGTCGGTTTATGTAGAAATAATAGTAAGCTATGAGCAAGTATACCAATTTATGCAACATCTAATCCAATCTAGCCTGCACATACCTTACACCATTTTTGTATAGTACTGCAGTTTTACTCTACAACATTATTGCCCGATCCAGTTTTGTTCATGTACACATCAAAAGGTGTAAGAAATATTGTTTTCAGGCCACCATACATACGCACTTATTTCATTTAAAATTCCTTATACCTTCATTGGCTTGGCGTAATGAAGTACCATAAAATTAACTTATTTAGATGGTATATGGTAGATATCTCCAAGTTAAATTTGCCTAAATATCCATTACTGTATATATCAAACATATATATTGACATAAATTTCGTGAATGTAAAATAATCTGTGAATTTCTATTAAACTTTTAATGTTGTTTATTGACAGAAAAATCTAAATGCTTTAAATTTTCATAGGACTTACTTGATTATAAGCAAGATGTACATTTTTCATTGCAAGCATTGCAAGTTTATAAGCCCTTGTTGGGTATCCTCGGTGTTCCATGTATCGCGCAATTGTAAATAGTTGGGATGAGGTCATGATATGCGAGGCTGCGTCCACAACGATCTGGTACGCTGTTTCGAATGCGAGAGCTTCATTTTCACAAAGTGTCAGTGCATTCAAGGCACAGTTTGGAGGGTCCTGAAATAAAAAGAAAAAGATATTTAGTAATATAACTAAACTTTCAAATAAAATCTATAAAAACTATTCACAAATCCTGTTGATTTTCAGATTTATTTAATAAAAATTTATAAACTTCAAGAAAATTTATTTCAGAAGCTTAGGAAATATGATACGTACTTTTGTTGCACATTGTAGTGCGAGGGTTCTAGCACAGCCTGATAATTCCTCCTGTTGATTGAAATTTAAATTAAGCCTCATAATAGTGCTATGCGACATAACAGTCGTTGCAACAGGTCCTGTAGCTTCAGTAGCAGTAAAGAATTGGTACCAATTCTGCATAATTGAAATCAGAGCATCCACCCCCACTTCAGTTGCACAGGTAACCAACCATCGCACCATTTCTCGTCTTCTCCAGTTTAGTGATGACAGTGTCATTCTCATAACTTGCAATCCCAATTCAAAGGCTACGCTCAACAATGTAGGATGTCTTGGACCGTTTTCCGGGGTAGCAAAGCGAAATGCATCCTGTGCGAGTTTAAATAAATGCGATGAACTATGAATATGACGTTGAGAAGATTCCAAAACAGTACGTAACCTCATTACTTCACCTATAAAAAAATTGGGCTTTATACATAAAAAAATTTAGCACAAACCTTCAGATTTTTACGAGAGACTCTCTGATGTCAATCTAATCACTGATCGGACTTTAGAATAAAAAATAAATATACATATATAAAAAAATTATGAGGTTGCATGGTTACAAAGAAGGGGGGATTTATTAGAACTGCACCTATTATCACTTCATTTTACATTTAGTTTAGTTAAAAAGAAAAAAACTATTTAACTTATCTTACTTACCTTTCGCCGCACTTAACATAGTTGAACTTAAAGCACACTGTTGTGTCTCAATATGACCCAAAGTAAACCATCTTGGAGAACGACTCATCATCAAAGAACTTGATGCATTTCCCGCCATCGGATCATCAGCATCTTCATGTTCTTCTAGTAAAGGGAGCCGCATCGCTCTCAACCCCACTTCATAAGCTAAATCTGGATAGTAATTTAATAAAGATAGGAACATAAACCTGGCAAATGTATGCATTGGAATGCTTTCAGGATGTATTCCAATGCCTAAACCACTTGTGGGGCCACCTTCTAGTAAAATAATTGCTTGACGGCGTAACACTGCGACCAAACTGTTGTCTAACTCAATCTCTTGAAGTTTCGCGATCAGACGGTCTTCTTGTTTACAAGATTTCTCCTGAAATAATAAAAAGTGATTGGATAATTGACATTTTTTGAAACAATTTTTTTCTCTCTTTTGATTTTTAAGACTAAATGAGCAAAAAATAGTTTTGCTATTCACCTGTGCATATAAACCAACAGGCATTATCCTTTGTTGTCCTAAACCAATCAAAGCAACTTCAAAAGCTAAGGTAAGGTAAGTTTCAGCACGGTCTCGAGAACCCACTACTGGCACATGATGATATCGCGGCCTTAAATTACTATGTTGATCTTCCATTCCAACTAAATCTGCAAAAATTTAATATGGATTAAAAAATAATTCTTCAGAAATTGTACATTTGGAACTTTGCGTATGTGCCATTTTCATATAATTGTTTACAAAAATAATATGTTGTTAATTTATTTTTTAAGCTTACCTAAGTAACTTGGTGTTCTTGGTCTTTGATCTTCAGGAACAATTGAGGCATCTGAGAGTGTATCAAATAAACATCCGATGGGATCCAAAGGATGCCCAACCCATCCATCCGTATTTGCTGGAGCATTTATGGAAGTCGTCGAACATGACGTGTTGCACTGCCCTGCACATCGTGATGTACAAGGTTTGCTTTTCCCACCCATCACACTCCCACATCCCATATTGACTTGATTTAAATTATTACTAGTACTTGCACCACTTGTACTACAACCGCTTGATTGTTGACTTTCATGCCACTTCCTTTGCGCTATAAGTTGTTGTTGTTTCATTGTTCGTACTACAGAAACTGCTAGACGTAAAGCAGCTTCCATATGACCATGAGATCTAAGTGAGTCCACTCGGGCTGCACATAATGGTATTGGCTCTAAAAAAATATTATTGCATCATTAAGGGGTGCATCGAGAGGTGAAAAAGAAAATTTACCATTCCATAAAGGTTGACCTTGAGAATTAAAACTACCGGAACTTGAACTATCTGGCACATGAGAGCAATAAACGTCGCTTGATAAAATATTTTTTAAATGCATATTTTCCCATGACATTGTGACTGCATCTAGAGCTCTGAAAATGGTTCCAAAATTTAAGAAATGTGTATTTAGAAGCATAAAAAATATATTCTTGCATAAATGTTATTAAAAACAACACTTTTAATTGATGCTACATATAGTTCAATCAATCGATTTCCATCATCAATTGTAATACGCCAGATTATTGTAGGTTATTAGAATTCATAACAAATCAGCTAAACAACCAAGAGAATTTCATTTAGGCCTTGAGTATAAACAACAAAAATCAAATGATAGGAAGGATAAAACGGAGTATTGTAATTGTAAGTCTAAATTTTACTAATAATTGATTTAGCAAGACATCTAGCAATGCACATACCCATCGTATAAAAAATTCTGAATATCTTTATAAAATTTTTACTTTATATACATACCTGTGAAATACTGTTCTAGGTAAAGCCGGAGGTGATGACTTAGAATGATTCCCTGATAATCGTATCCTTTTGCCATTTCTGTGACTATTGTACTCCGCATCATCTTCATCTGAACTGCTTGACGAATCGTATATGGGTCTGCCTCGATCCCTATCCCTTTCCCTCTCCCTATCTCGATCTCTTCTTTCCCTTCTATCCCTTTCTCTATCTACATATCTTTCCCTTTCCCTATCTCTTTCATTGTAATACCTATCTCGTTCTCTATCTCTATTTAAATACTGAAAGAAAATTTGTTTCTTAGTTCATTATTCATTTCCCAAAAATGCAAAAAAAAAAAAGAAATAGATACAGAAATTTAAAATATAATTTATTGTAGATGGAACTATGTTTTGATTGTTAATTGGGATCAATCAGTAAAAGCAACAATTGTTAATTTTTTTATTCAAACAATTATTTTGCATTGGAATGACTATTCAATAAATATTATTGAAGCATATTTTTTCTAATTATACTTTTGTTTTAAATAAATGCTTGTTTTCATTCATTAGGGTAGTAATACATCAAAAGGAAGATTTAGGAAGTTCCTCTTTACTAATTATATGCAAAATCGCGTATTTAAAAAAAATGAGTAGACTAGTAAGTATAAGTCTTTTTATGAGCAACAATAAAATCAAATCTTATCTCAAGTATGATGTTTCAGCATAGTTTTCAATTCTTGTTCTTGACTCTAGCGCTAACATGTAAGTCAACACTTGATTTCAGTGACTCAAATTTAGTGCTTGAGTATGGTATATGAAGCTCACATTTTACCTTAAATAATGATGCATTTAGTGATCCTAAGATGCTTATACAAACTAAACTAGAACTTGAGTAAAATAAGTAAAAATTTAAATTCATGACACAAATTAATAATTGCTTCTTTAATGTTCCAGTTTAAATTAATTTGCTTCATATATGAAGATGAGATCCAACGACTAATGATTGTTTGTAAATCAAAGATTTTAATTAAAAGACATTAGGCCTACATAAAAATTTTAAAATCTTAATTAAAATTGATTTTGCTTAATCAAAATTTTAAGTGTTCATTGAAATAGGCTTAAATTTTTAATTCAGTCCTGAGAATTGATAAAATTGTCATTCAAAACAGTTTCTCCCTGCAGAAAGGCAAATTTGGGTATTCAGAGATAGAATTAAAACTTCCTTGACCTTTTTTTTGGATCTGCTCGTATTTGTAATTTAATATAAGCAAAAAATTTCAATTTTATTGCACTTACTGAATCACGTTGATTAGTCTGTTGCAATCGAAAATCTGGATCCTCTGGCGGACAAACATCAATATGTGTCCACTTTTCCAGTAATTGTTTCCATTGCAGTTTTTCATGATTTGTGCAATTTGGATTTAATACTATGCAGACCCATAATGAACCTACCGAAGAAAGAAATAAACAGATTTAAAAAAATCAAAAAATCTCAAAGTAACGCACCAAGTTGATCCCATAATTGGCGGCATTTATCAGTCATTGGTGTCCCTTGGTTTCGCCACAATTGCAATCTGGGATCTGATAGGAACTGTTCTGTGATAAGCGTTAACATTCTAGCGCCGTTTGAGTCTTGCGCTCTCAACATTTCTCTCACCTTAAAAAAATAATTTATTTAAAAATTGAATAGAAGGTGAGAAAATGGTATCCTTACTTTTGAAAATAGTGAATTTAATTGTTTATTTGCATTGTAATAGGTGCCCTGTGATAAGTAGGATTTAACCTGTTCGCACACTTGTTCTTCATCCAGGTGCCACGAGTGATCATCATCAGCCGAAGCTCCGGCCGTTGGGTCCGGAGCACCAGGTATCTGATTAATTTCACTTCTTTGTTGGAGGATTTCGTCGGCCAATTTCTGTGCCGTTGGTAGCACCTCGGTGTGGTGCTCCGATATCAGGTACTGAACAAACTTTTGTAATTGTTGTCTGTCCATTTGTAATAGGGTTTCTGCAAATAAAATTTAAACAATAAAATAAAGAAAAAGCAATAAATATTCCTTCTGAAATCGTTCTTAAAATATGAAAAGTTGTACGTAAAATAACTCGAAATTTGCAAATATATTAAACAAGTGCTAATTTATTAAAATAAATGCCATGGAAATTAATTTTAGCGTATTTCGATTATGTTTCGGGACGCCAGAGATTATATGTTTATTATCTCTAATCTGAAAACAAGAAATTACATCACGAATCCTACAAGAAGGATCATTGTGCAAGGTAGTGTTGCATAATGTCTAAATTCATGTGATAAAAAAATACCATTTGTATATTTAAATTGAAGTCATGCAACTAACAATACATTAAACCATCCGCATTTTAGTACCTATTACTGGTTATGATGATTTCTTTTATTTTACAGACGATTTTAGAGAAAAAGATTTCAAATCTCATAATCCCTGAAAATGGTAAATAAATTGTATTAATTTTATCTGAAATTAAAGATATCACATGAACGTTCAAGAAAATGAAAAATTAAATATTGTCAATCCTTGCAAAAACTATTACTACATATATATGAAATTTATAATTGCAGGTCCTTTTGCAGATCTTGAAGTAGTTCGTATTTTCAACAATGAATCACTTAATATAAATTCATATATTACGTGGCTGCAAATTTTCGACAAGAATTGCTTATAAGTGATTACAGAATATATCAGAATAAAAGATTGAAAGAATGTGTTTCATTATTGGTTTAAGCAGTAATTTATATTGTAATGTATGGCTAAATGGGAGAACAGGAATCACCATGCATAGTTGACCATCCAAATATTTTCTTTTTTTACTAAGATATTATTTATAATTAAATCAAATAAAGTCGTTTATTATTAATAATGAAATTTTGATTTATTTTTATATTAATTAGTTCCGGCAATTTTAATTATTAGTATAATTAATGTTGTTTTGGTTTCATACCAATATTTACTTTTTAAATTTTTCTCTAATTATTTAAAGATGTGCTTGTTGGGTTGCATATATGGCATATCCAATATAACAATTTCGTGCTGAATTAAATGATTATAAATTGCAACAATAGAGTTGCATTATTCAAAAACAAGATAATAAAAATAATAAATCGGTGTGAAAATTGTAATATCTGTTGTAGTATCCGTATTGTATGTGAGCTGTTTGTTAAAGGGGATATGCTAAAGCGAGGTGCCTTGGTTCTATGAACGGGCCGCCTATAGGGCTGCTCCCCTTTAATAAATAATAATACATTTCAATCTGAGCTGGGAGAGTTTGACTAGCTGAGTCCGCTGTAAATGAAAGAGCGCCTAGTCTGCATTGCAAATCCGCCTTTTGCCTCGCTCAATACACACACAAAACGAAATTACCATACTTTTTGTTGCTAATTTATTTAAATGACAAATGTATGCACATTTAGAGGGCGCGCGAGCGCGCGCCTGGGGCCCGGCCGCGCATTCATTACAATTTCGCATGATCTCGCGCTTGTTTATATTTAATAATAAAAGGGGGGAAAGTAAAGGGCGCTAGTTCCCTTTTAAACAAAACACCGTGCGCGCGAATCGCTTTAATTTGGTTTAAAGTGGATATGCGGTTCCGGTATGAGGGGGCCGAGGATTGTCGAGTGGCTCCGATCGATAGTCGTTGCCACCCCCGGTGTAATATTACAATTTTATGACAAAACTTTATAGTTTTTTTCATCCAGCTCCCGGGGCGCGCACACTGTAATATGAAATCGTTACGGCTCGGGGGGCGTACAAGAAGGTGTGGTTCTTATCAGAATTTTTCAATTTTAAGATTTAAAAAAGGAACGGGGAACATTTGCGCGAGCGCATCATGCACAAGACCGCGCGCGCAAATGATAAATTAATTTCCATCCTGCGGGTTCCGGGGGCCATTCAGCCAGTTGAATGCATTGAATAGACGATTGAATTACCTAGAATACAATGCGCGCGCTCTAGAGCATCTTTTGATGTCTAGTGAGCGAGCCCCCCTTCCTCGGCTATGTATTCCTATTTCTGTACAAAATTTACTTTCTTTCTGTTCGAAACTTTAACTCGCTGTTAATTGAAATCGAAAACGCACCCCCCACCTTCCCACCCAATCGGATGCATTGTTTTCTTTTGTTGATGAGAATTCCTAGGGGGTGGTAAGGAAGGGAGAGTTTGAGCAGGGTGGACTTGTTGAGTCCGCTTTTGTGTTTGAATTATTATCGGTGTCTGCAACCTTCGACGCTTTTGGCCTGAAGGGCGACCCAAAAATAAACCCCGAACATCCCCGCGCTTCTCACACCACCTGTCTCACAACCACGTGTTTATGTAACATGTGGTTTCGGGGGTTACAAGCACCTGATGATGAGTATGCACTTGTGTCTAAAAAAAAAAAGACAAAAATGGACATCACGAAACAACATTCGTTCGTTTCTTTTTTGTAACAAGACTTTACATTTATAAATGAATGTGCCAATTTAATGTTTAAACTTTTCGTTCCGATTTTGCACATCAATGTGAAAATAAAATAGTGCACATAAAAAGCCTTTTTGAAAAGAATAATTTATTTTACTATTAAAAAATATCCGAAAGTGTATGAGCATGTGCATTATAATACTCGGATCAAAAAACATAGAAATGCACAAAATTTCCATATTTATACATTTTCGTGCATATTTTAATGCAATTTGAATATTTGTTTATAATTTCCTGATTTCAATGCACAATCTGTTAATTCTCTGTATACATTGACAGTGAAAATCACAATTTAATAATTTGTTTAATTAATTTCATAACCTTAATTAAATCGAAAACATATTTATATTTAAATTTAAAAAAATGACAAATGACTTGGAAAATTGTAGAGTTGTACAAATTAAAAATAACGTTTTTTGTGGGGTTGTAATTAAGCCTGGTCTACACGTAACGTTATGTTTCATAAATCTAAAATGATCACGTCATAACGATTTGTAGCAACTGAATGAGATTTAACAAGTTTTGTCTACAAACGATTTTTAACGATTTTTCATCACCTAATTCTCTTCGGAAAATAAGAAAATTCAAGTCTTAAGTATACCAATGACTGTTATTATCTTTAAGTTCTCATTTAAAAAAATTTCCTCGTTTTCCAATTACATAATGTGGTCTGATGCAAAAATTATTTTGTCAATGGGTATCCTGTAATCAAATCAAGTGGAAGAGAGATGATTGTTTGTGTTACGATTAATTCCCGTCCAAGGTTAGTGCATTGTGCCTTGGCTGCACCTTGTCCTCATAACAGTTATTTCTTTATAAAAACATATCACAGTTAAAACAGGGCATAACCATTTCGACTCAAAGCAACTCAACTAGTTTGATATTCATGAAACGCCACACATCTGAGCGCGCGACATGTCATATTGAGATGTGCGCTCACCGGCCGGACTAGACCATTTACATTTTTCCAAATATGATATGGCTGACTGCCCCTGCAAATGGAATTGCATAGGTAATGGGACTCCTAGCTTTTACCTGAGATAGGAACTCGCAGCCGTACACTCTCCGCGTTCCTTATCCTGTACAAGGATAAGGCCACCACATGTTGGCACCAGAATATGTCTTTTGTCTCGCAACTGCATGTCACCGAAGTTATTTTGCACCTGAAAATAAAAACAAAATCTAATTATTTTCTAAAACCAAATTATAGAACAATAATTTAAAAGCGTAAGTCTTGTTTTTGGGTATGAAATAATGTGAATTATTAGTGTGAATTTTATTTTATAATATTTACATTATATATTTAAAATATAAGGGCTAGAGTGACGTTTTCGCATTTTGACATCTTCAGGCGATTTTTTTACTTCTTGAGACATTTTAACTTGTTTTGAAGATTTAGTATTTTTTGACATTTTAATATTTTAATATTTTTGATGTTTTCTGGCATTTTCTTAATCTTTCTGATATTTAAATTTTTTCATATTTTGTTAGATTTATGCCATTTTCTAACAAATTTTGGCGTTTTATTATAATATATTTTTAACATTTGCTTAAATTTTGATATTCACAATATTTTTACTTTTTTGATTTATCACACTTCGGCCATTTTTAGGGGGTTCCTTAGCAGATACAAGAATGCCGCAAAGGAACTATCTCCATTATTTTTCGATGCATTTTTTAAATCTGCAGTCGGAATTCAATAATACTTCAAGATAAAAGAGTCCACACACCCACATAGAGACATTCAGATTTCATATATGAAGTTGTCAAATTCGTGAAAATATGCACTATTCATGTGAATGGTGATGATAATAATACATTTTAATCAATGAAATTGCATTTAAATTTAGTACTAATGTAAACATTGTGGTTTCACTGCATTAATTTATTAAATCCGAATATTTCGTTTGAAAGCAATTCAAGATTTTTTTTCAAGCGGTTTGTTTTTGTGTGTTTTAGTCTAATTGGTTGAAAGCATACATGCGGTAACTGAAATCGAATTAAACGTGCAAAGTTTGTACACTGAAATTAGCCTTTGATGGGCCACAGCATATCGAAAATTGACCGGTCCATTAACAAAGTTACAGGGCAGCGTGCGGTTAATAATTCAAATTGGCGGTCAATTAGCCGTCCATCGATCCACGGATTTTAAGGGGTGGAATAGGGGAGATGCGAACCCTTGGAATAATAAAAGGGGGCTGGTGGTGGAAGTGGATTGGAAAAACTACGCACGGTAGATTAGAAAAGTTATTTGTTTGGGGGTGGTGGGATGTTACAATAGGGAAAAAAAGAGAGAAAAATGTTTGGATCTCGGCGGGAAAAAGTGGATTGTAAATTGTGTAGTATTGTGAAGGAGGACGGTTTATCGTCCGGAAATGCGGAATGAAATCTGACAAATCTCACCTGTCGAAACTGACTGAAACTTTGAACTTTTGTGGGGGCTCGGGGGCGCCGCACGGTAACGTCGTCGGGGGAGACGTTCGACTCGCCGTCACTACGCCACTCAAATGGAAGCCTGAAACACAAAACACAATTGCATCATTACAAACAAGATACAAAAGTAACATAAAATGTATGTTAGATTCAGATTTATCTTATTTAAAAAAAAAGAAAAATCATAAAATATGCTTTATTTTTTTACTGATCCGAATATTATATTTTATAACAATGTACACAATATTTACTCTACATACAGTTTACATCGGTCTTTGAAGTGCTTATGAAGAATATAATACAGTTGTAAATACTTTAATACCTTCTATACCTTTGAATTTAAAATCTATATACAGAGTGGGCAAGAGAGATGATTTTATAAGAATAATTACACAGTGATTATATTACATTTTTTATTTGAAAGTTCTATAGGGATTTGAACGTAATTTTAGGTTGTGGAAAATAATCTCTACTTTCGATCCCAATATACATTTCAAATCTGCTTACCAGATTCCCTTATATTTTATATTTTCTGGGGTATGAGTAGTTGTATTCGTACATTCTCAATTTATTTCCTCAACTTTACAGTAAAGCAAGAAAATAACTTGTGTATTGGTGGTGTTTAAAAATAGAAGAATTGAAACGCACTGAAATATTGGAAATGTAATAATATATAAAATGAAAGAATATTTATTATATACAATGTAATCCAAGATTAGATGACTATTTGGACCATCTTTCATAGAAGGTGATGCAGAATGACTGGACATATTCTAAGACACATAGATCCCTCTTAAGTAATTTTGAAATTAAAGTAATTTTTGGATGAATCACTCATTTTAAAGAAATTACTGGTAGGTACTTTATTTTTCTTGGTTATTCGTGCTGTGACATAAATTTACTTTCTTAATGTTGTAGGCTTTTAATATAATCAACAAGTGAAGAAAAAAAGAAGGGAAATGAGTCATTCTACATGGAACTGTACTACATAATAAATTATGCTAATGGCAAAATGAAAAGTAAAGAAGCATGTGTGATCCAGTTAATCGCGAACAGGTCGTATTTCACCGGTGTGCCCGCCGTGTCCCCAGTGCTAACGGTTTCCGGATCGCCGCCGTTCACGCGTCGCGCCATGCAAATTGCAGATCCTTGTAAATCTACTATAATCACTTCCTGTTCACTTTTTACATGCTTAAATGGAGGGGGAGCGGAAAGCAAACTAATTACCTACATATATAAATCAACAAGGGATTTCTTAACAGTATTTTCATTTAGAAATTTTCTTTCAATAATCAGAATTGGAAATAATTTTGTAGTTTAGAGTGTTTGTCCGCCTTTTCCTCGCGGATATTTCATTCCCGGGGTACGAATATTCACGGAATTTAATCTAGTCGGGGCAGAAACAATGCGCCCCCGAGGGAGGGAAGTAAGGGGAACCGTATTTCTCGTCCATGCCGCTCCCACAGGCCGCACAGTGATTCCCTCGGCGCGCATCGCTTTATTAAATCGATGCATCAATCGATCTCCGAAGAGGGTACTGCAAGTCCGGCGCACCAATGCAATCTCGCGTGTCCATCCTCTTCAGATTCGAGGCACGTACAGACAATAACAATTATCCGTTTTATCCATACGCGTCAGATAAGACGTGTAAACATTGCAGGCCGGCACGCACAAGATAAGCCGCCGAAGACATGGTAGATGGGGAACCAAGGGGGTTATCCACCCATATAACAAAACAAAAACCAAATGATGCGCTTTATTACAATTGGAGGAAAAATGTGGATTTCATCAAAAACCGGAACACTTAACCCTGGCGTAATTGTCGAATTTCCTAGTGCGAGCGCGTGCAACCATTTTTTCAGCTGAAATAACGGAGCCGCAGGGCAATAGGGGTCAACTGACCATGGGAAAGGTGCATCTCTTCGTTTGGTTGTTTGGCCGGGGCATGTATATGTTTATAACATACATGAAAGGAAGGAAGGAGTGGGAGGTGGGGAACCGGTGTGTTCTTGGGGTGTGCAGGGGGCCGTTGCTATTCTTGAAGGACGTCTGGTGAGATGACCAAAAAGAGAGGACGAAGTTCATCTTCTCGGCCGACCGCAAGAATGCAGCCCGACCGTACCGCCTATATACGGAACGCGAGCTAGTTTCATTGTTAAAAATGCAGATTTGGTTGGAGCAAGATGTGGGATGAAGGGGGCGGTCAGGTACCACAATCAATCCCATTCAATAAAAAGTCGATTTAAAATAACTTCAGTTATTTATCTGGTTTTTGTTGGATTTAAAAGGATGATTAATCTTACATTTTATATTCTTTCATCTTTTAAAAGTAACTAAAGGAGATGACACACATAGAAGGTCCTCTCAGCTAAGGATACTAGAAAATATCTTTTAGAATATGCTGACCTCTTTGTAATAGTGATTTCAATAAATATGATAAACTAAATAAAAATAAAAAAATCGAATATTTTGTAATTCCTCAATTTTTTTAGTATCGAGGAATTAAAATATAGAAAAATATGCCAAATTGTATTCAACCAATCTTCGGATGCTTGTGATGACGATGGTTCATTTTAGTTATATGCACCAAAGGAAGTGAATTCTTTATATTTTAAAGCAAGTCTTTTCAAACAATTTATATTTTTTTGATTGTTCTAGTTGAAAAAAAAAACATTTGTTTGCGTCCATCATCATCGAAGGAAATTCGGTATAAACATTTTTTTTTCTTTGAATATGCATAAAAAGCATCCAAAGCAGCATAACAGCTGATTGTGTGTGCGTCTTGTTTTGATTTTTTAAATTATTTTCTTAATTTATACATCCGAAGAAAAAATATAAAATTTTGTAGTTACAACATCCATACTCTGTACAGAAGATGAAACTTTTTCTAGTAATACCACAATACATTATTTTATAAGTAGCTCATATTACTCCTAAAATAATATGATATTTAGTATATCTTTGAAATTTCCTTTGGCACTGGGGCCAAGATGTAATAACCAGTGTAATCAAATGAACTACGTGCCGGAGCGTGAGAACACCGGCCTTTCAACATTACATTTCAACAATCCACGTCCGGATTATTAAAAAAAAGGGTGAGCATGCGCGAGATTTCAACCAACATTTCAAGTAAAATTTTGGTGGGTAATGAGTGGTGGCATTAAGCACGGTGAAACTCTTTCTCACCGGCCCGTTAATTACTTCCCGCTGTGCAAAAAACATTGCACTGACTATGAGGCCAAAAATCTGGGAACCCGTGTGTCGGGGGGCTTTCCACAATTAGCGGAATGACGCCGGTTCAACTTATCATCGTTGATGATTAACGATATAATTGGGATTGCCTGCTAACTAAACTCATCTCACCTGATGTGATTACAATTAAAATTATATATAGTGGTTACAATTTTTTAAATTTTTTAAATAAAATACTAGAAATTTGGGAACAAAACCTCAAGGATTGTTTATTAAATATTTTGATTTATTTTTAAGCGGATTAGTTCATTATAATAATATGCACAACCGCATTTTTAACTTTTTTTTAATTAGTATAATATCAAAATAGAATATTATTTATTTTATAAATGTTATAAATTTAAATTTAAAAATTTATCTAAGAAATGTCAATCATATAAAACTGTTAGGTAATTTGATTTGAGTTAAATTGCGCAATATAAGCAAAGATTTACTGTGCATACCTCCTAAATTGGTAGAAATTGCACGAAATGCGATTTCAAATTTGATTCCTCAGAAATCTCATAAAGTTTATAATCTCACATACGAAATATAATAATATAATCAAAAAGAGACGATCAATTACGGTACGTTTAATAACACTTACTCTTTTGATATTATCTTTATTTATTATTATATTATTTATATTTATTATAAACATATAATTTCAAATTAAATATATTTACAGGTTAAGTTTTTATAAAATTAAACACTCACTCTTTCTAATGTACACAATTTACCATCGTTACATCTCACTTCCTCTGATTGCGGGATGAAAATTTAAAAAAAAAGTAAGAAAATTTTTATAAAAATCGAAGAAATTTCAAATTTTCTCTTATTCGACGTCTTTCTATCGCATACAATCAATCTACCATTGTTTCATCTCACTTCTACTACTACTTCTGAAATTTAAATACAAATTTTCGGATTAAATGAAAGATAAAAAATCCGTGCGCGGGACACATGGGAAGCGGAGGTCGTGAGTTCGAGACTCGCCGGGATTGGATTTTTTTAATCTTGGACCTGTAAAGAGTATCCGTACGATTAAAAAAAAAATAGAAAATACGATTTTTATATTTTTTTGTAAATCCTGTAACCATTTGAATGTAATTTAAAATGTTAGTAGAGCGAAAGAGGTGAGAAGGAATATTGTTTCCGCCTTACTTATTTGCTCTATTTTTCAAGTTCGTTTTGGTAATGCTCTCTCTAAGCATTCTCAACTGGTTAATTTTGATTTGCAATATAAAAAAATATTGGAAAATTCATTTGATAATTTGAAATTTATAAGTTTGATAGATAGACAGACCTAAAGAAAACCGAACAATAAGGTCTGGAAGCTTAAATAATTGAATTAAAATTTAAAATGAAACTTGTGTAGAATAGAAGTAAATCAATACTCGTACAAAATTGATTTCCTCTTTGCAAAAAAGAAAAAAAATGTCCTGAAAATTGAATCTAGAATGTACAAAGGAAAACGCCCTTTTGGTAAGCAACACAAAGTATTATCGAGTAAGAGAAGATGAGTTATCAAAGTGGGTTAAGAGATAATCTACTCGCGTTCCCATTTCCACTCAGAAGAGCCAGGGACCGTTGGAAATTATCTAGAGAGACGCCCGATCGAGTACCGTACACGCGACTAGCCAACCCAGCGCCGAATTAGAAATTGATTTATAATCGAAATAATAATATTAAAAATCTGTTCGTAACGGTATAATCACACGAAGAAATTTTTACTGGAAAGTAGCGCTCTTCGCGATAAACATCGGAGAAATTTTCATCTTTTTCGGAGATAATAAAACAAAGTCCTCTCTCATTAAAAACCTTTTTTTTTGTAATTGTTGCGAAATTAGAAAATGTGCCGATTATTTTTGAGGAACGAAAAGGATGGAGACGGTCGGTCTCATCTTCTCACCTTATGGAAATGCCGGTAGTGTTCACGTTTAATTGAAAGAAAGTGATTCATTGTTCTGCAACCTGCATTAACAGTTTCCTTTTGTTTGTTCGCGTAAGGAAACGTACAAATGTAGATAAAAAATAATGAAGAGTAACATGCATGCGGGCGTGCACTCGGCGCAGAGGGGGAACTCTAGAAACAACAGTAAATACACAATGAAACGATTTAATATTTTACATGGGTGGCGGCGTTTGATCCGCAGATCACATACACGAATGAATCGAGAAGTGTACAAGCTTTTATTTTAAACTAACATAGAAATAAACAAAAAAACAAGGAACATTTTGCAATATTTATAAAGGCAAATGCATATGGAGAAATCTACGTGAACCGTACGTGGAAAATTGTTTAGATAGAAACCCATACATCCGATCTTTTACGTATTTTCATATCAGATTTTCTTCAATTGATGCAGCGATATTCATTTTTAGCTCTAAAAAATAAGAATGCAGAAACGACCCTTAGAATCTAATTAATATTGGTTCAAGGTATTCCAATTAAATTTGTATTGAATGTTTCGATTGATTTCAGGCAATTGCAAAAATCAATTAATCACCTGGCGATAAAAGTAGCTGTAATTATCTAATTGTCATGTGAGTATGTAATGATGTTTACTGTGACTTGCCAGAATTACAAATAAGAACACCCAGAACGATTAATAAGAAAAGTGCGTGTGCGTGACTAGGTCACCTTATCATATCACAAATATTGATTCGTAGTAAACATATCGATTATTGATATTGCTCGTTTGATAAGTAAATTTTAGTGATAACGGGAAATGTATCAGATCAGATTATATTTAAAAGGGCGAGGATATATGTACCAAATTTAGAGTAAATAGAAAGGAAAAGTGAAAATAAATATTAAAACAGGAAAGTAAATAATTACAAAAAATAAACATTTTAAAATTAATAGAATGATAACTTGAAAAATTTCAAAACTTTTCTACACATAGACAATTAAGTATTCGGGAAGTACGAAAACACACACATAGCAGTCAAAAGAAAATCAGTATTAATTAACTGTCTTTAGAATTTAAAATTTTTATCTATTAAACTAAAAAGTAACTATGTAAATCTGTGTAAGTAGTAAAATATATTTTTTTCTGCCCATGAAAATATTAAAAAAATGATGTGATGCTCCGAAAAAAAGCAAAGAGAAGTGTGCGAGGTCAACCACTGATTTTTCATTCTATAAATATTTGCAGAAATATTGATTATAGATAAATTTATAAACAAGTTAAGATAAGGTAATTTCTACGATAAGCTGATTTAATAAGATCAGCTGTGATAATGATAACGCAAAATATATCGAGATAAATTTAGTTCATCATTAAGTTAAACAATTATGGTTGATCGCTGAGTATTGAGATCAAAAATTAAGAATCTATCAATTTTGATATAAATAATAAAAATTGATTTTTAAAGTCGGAGATATAACTTTAATTAATAAAAAAGCTTTTTTCAAAATGTGGTTAAATCTGGATGACTTCAAAATATAAAAAATTGGTTTGGAAACGATCTGCTTTGTGTAACTAATTACAGAAAGTAAATTAATCATATTGCATAAAATATTAATTTGAAAGAAATGTTAATTTTTCAAAATTGGAAGAAAAAAAATGCATATGCATTTTCTAACTAGTTGCATGAATAACTATTCCCAAGGTTTCTGTCTTTTTTAACTGGTTTGAACGTTTTACTGTCAATTTTTTAATTAAAAGATAATAGGTTATATTATACTTGGTCGTGATGCATCAATAATATTTGATGTTACACAAGTTACTATTTTGGAAAAGGAACCTTAAGATATTTTTTCTCAACAGTAGTTTTTTTAAATCAAAAAAAGAAGGAAAAAAAAACAAATTTCATTCCACTGTAATTTGTAGATACTCGACATAATTAGAAAATGAATGCATTGTTAAAGTTTTAATTATTTCTTATTTTCACATTATGCATGTCAGTTATTGTAATACGAGAGATTAATTGTTTGAGCAGAATCTGGCCGGAAAGCTTCAATAAAGCCGTGCATCCCGAGTGCTCATTGTTAAGTGGACGTGAGACATGGGTCAGGGTCAAGCAACGACCAGTCATATTCTGATTATGCATTGCCATTCTAAAGGCCATCAATATAATAATTTTATCCTATTTAGGCATATTTCCATCTAAATAGGCAAAGATTTATCGAACTAGAATTTCCTGATTTGTGTGTCAAGGCGCGAAAGATTCAATTCTGTTGCATTCGCGGTCAGTTCAATTTTATTCCACTCTCTCACACCGAGTCTCCGGATTTAACGCCCCCACAATATTAAAAAAAAAAATAGTAGATAAGTAAACAAGTGTCATTTCCTGGTAACAGTTTGAGGGCAGGTATAAACAAAGTTAGCCTTGAGAGAGGCGGGAGGTTCGGCGGCTGACCTAGACCCAGTAGACTGCCGCTAGAGAGCGCTGCGGCAACGTCGAGCTTGTGTTCCTCTTTAAAGAGGAGCATACGAAACGGAGCTACCCCTGTCGGCGATGCACCACGCCCTGCCTCTCGGCACAGCCGTCACTCTAAAGAGCGCATCCCCTTTAAGATCAGCCGCCCTCGACAGGCCGCGGCCGCCCTGGCGCACGCTCTCAACCCCCTATCTTATTAAATCATACGTTATCGAGCTCGCGACCTCCTCGCCAACACTAAACGCAACAAATTTTCAATTAACCATCTTCAGACAGGAACAAACTCGACGCACAACTGGTTCAATTAAACGTGGAACGGATGGGGGTGGAAAAAGAGGGTGATGCGATAATTAGAATAACAACGAAAATAAACAATACTGAAAATGTTTTGATAACTTGTTGGTGGTTTAACAAGGGAGGATACAGTTTTACGTTAATAACGAGCAAACCATCACCACAACATATTCTCGCATGTTGCAAGTGTTTGTACATTTACAAATTTAATTGAATATCCATTAGAAGTGTGGATCACGGCCGTGTGTTATCAGAAACTTCTACTGTTTGCACAATTTAACATTGTAATTACGAATTTTAAATCTGCAAATTTACATATAATCTAATGTACTTTCACATATTTCAGAGGATCATTTACAAATACAAGATCCATATACGTTGTACAAAACTTAATTCGTTTACGTTATAATCATTAAATGAAACAAACATAATAATAATACGATTTATTGCATTGGAATTTAAATTGTGTAGTTATTGAGAGATTAGCAAATACTCCACCAAATAAATATTGATATATTTGGTGGTATTGTACAAGCTATTAAAAAATTAATTCTTATTTTAATTTTAACATGTTTTTTGATTTGTTTGCAAATTTTGACAGATATAGCCGCCTTGGTATTTAATAATAAATAATACCAACACAGTTGGTAACTTTTTGACAGCTTAGACCTATAATTATGAAGTTTTGAACGATTTCTGATACAATAACAATAAAGAACTTTAATAGATCATCAGATCTAAATATATTTTTATCAGCAAAGTAAGAAATGTCAATCACAAAATTGTTTCTTAATTTCATTTAAGTGAAATATAGTAAAATTAATTGCTTGTGCAATATATCGAGGATTAGTTGTATGTACCCTACACAAATTGCATAAATACGATTTCAAATTTGATCTCTCGGATGTCTCGTAAAGTTTATAATCTCGAGTTTGAAACGTAATATCAAATAATCAAATGGAGGGGATAAAGTTCATTCATTAATAATTCCTAACTCATTCGATATCATATTTACAATTATTATAATCCCATAAATCAAATGAAATTATTTATATGTCAAATAAAATACGATTTTGAGGTTAAGTTTTTATTGGACATATTATCAATTTTATAATAATAATTATAACTAAAACATTGAAATGAGTTCTACAATACATCAATTCACAATGAAAGAAAAATAAAAAATAAATTGTATTTAAATATTTTCTACCTATCAAAGGAAAGTTTTAGATGTTTCAAATTACACAATAATAAAATTTATATTCAACTTCCTGTAATACATATTCGTATTACTGAATTTTCAATGGAACAACCGATCCAATTTCGAAAGAATATTTTATTCCAATGAGAAAATTCGTGTATTGTTCTACAACTCTTATTGCGCGCATAAATTTTCCGGCAATAATTTTTACGTCCCGTAATTATTTTCTTAAATAACCTGCATACTATTGTGCGAGATATTTCGATGACGCGATTTACATCTAATCACCTGCAAGTTGTGCACCTTTCAAAACGTTTCACTGCCAACGGTCACAAAAGGAAGTATTTAACATATACTGTTATTGCCTTAATACAACTCAACCTATGACATAAATAATTAACTACGAGAATACTTTGTTTTGTACATTGCGGGTTCCATATCATATTACTTCAGGGCGTTAGTAAAAATTATTTCAAAGGAATATTACGTACAATTTTTAAAAATGTTAAATAAAAAAATTATAAATCTAATTCAAGAATTTTCTTGTTTACTTTAGACACTGGTCTATCTATCAATTTTTGCACTATTTTAATCGTTGAATTAAATTTGAAACTTTCTGAATGAGGCAGCCCATTCCAAAAATTTGCTTTATAGATTTTTTTGTATTCAAACAATTCTTAAGAAGAATGATACATTTATCCCTTTTAGTTTTTGCCAGAAATTCTTTCAAAATATTAAACAGTAGCCAGGTTACGTTCTCCAAAATGTTTGGAAACATATGTGCTGAAGGAAATTTGAATGACAAAGATTGCAGATAACAAAAAATTTTGCTAGAAATCATATTCAAGAAAACCGGGGCATGTTTTCACATTTTGGGACTATTGCTCTCTCTAGCATTGTAATGTAGGTTTGAAAAACTAGCGCCGCAGCATTTGGTGGGTAGATGAGTATACTTTGCGAACATAACATAATATAATTGGCAAGTCGTCTCTACAATGATTAAAACAACATTTTCTAAAACGTTAATTTTGGAAAAATTTGCCCCGCATATGGGGAAAGTTTTCTCAGGTTATGGGGCAAATTTTCCCCGAGTTATTTAAATGGAGAAAAATAAAAATAAATTGCTTTTTTTTAATGAATTTTTATTTTAACCATTGTAGTATATAACAAACGTAAAGAAACTTTTTTCCCTAAACTCTAGATAATAATTTTTTTTTTCGTTTAGCTCTAATCAGATTCTTCCATTAGACAATTAATACACGTAAACATTTTAAGCTTATTAATAAATTTACATAAAAAAATGAAAAACTCAATTTTGTGCAAGTTTTCACTCAGGAAAACTTACAAAAAAAAAAATGGAAAACGTGCCCCATCTTAGTTCTCCTAAATTATCGTTCTAAAAAATTGAAATGAATCAATTTTGAATTAATCTTCGTTCAGGATAATGTACTTAAAGGTTTAATAGATTTTTCCGCCATTTAAAAATAAATATATAGTTTACTATGTTCAAGTACATACATTAAAAATATTAAAATCGTGGAAAATATTTTTTTTGCTGTTACCAACACAGTTTTGCTTCAAATTTTATATGGAATGGTGGAATGGAAAAATCCAACGCCATATGTAACTCGGAGCACTAATTAATCGAAAATAGGACAACATGCCCTTGGGTGCACTAGCCCCGATCTCGCCTAAGTGTTACTACACCACTTCTTATCTAATTTTTCTAGCATAGAATTATTCTACGATTTTGATTCCTATAATAGCGAGATGAATCACTTTCAATATCAACTCCTCAAATAAGCAAATTTTGAAACCCATTGCTGAAGGAATCTGCCCTCAATAGATTCCCTATTTCACCTATTAGAAATTATGAAAATAGAAATAGTTTTATCTCAAAATTGTCAAGAAGCTGCTTTTCAGCTGGTCCATATGCAGACGAAATAACAATTCCATAACGATGAAATTTGTTGACATATTTGACAGATTTTGTGAAAATAGCAAAATTTTTCGTTTTTTCTTCTTATTTTACCAAACACTCAATCGGAATGCAAAAAAGGATGTACTATAGCATGAACACTCAATTCTGTTGATTTTATAAATAGAGATGGAACTTCTATTTGATTTATAATTTCCCAAACAATTTCTCATCTTGATATCTACTGAATTATAAATAATAAAAAAACTACAACATATTAGTATTAATTTTATTTTTTATTAGTTATATTTTGAGTTTTTTTATTATTTACTTTTATAGTGACCTTTTATGATTAATTATATGACGAAAATAATAATTTGACACAATCACATTGCCATTAAAAGGTGTCCTTTTTGTGCGATCTATTATTTTATATTAATGCAACAATGTCAGGATAAAATGAAAAACAATTTGCACTGGCACAGTCTCGTGTAAGAATAGATCGATTGGGTGTGGAAAACATATGTGGTCCAGACACCCCCGAGGTTCTCTCATCACACACGCGAAGACCCCAAAAAGGGAGTAACACAGTGCGTGCTGTGGGGGGTTTGACAAATTGTACAATAATAGTGAGTGTTGGGGACATATTTCAGGCATTCAGTTGGAAGACGTTGATTTCGGACTGGCCACCAAGATCATTTACACACTCTACTGAATCCGCTTTGCGAAATGGGGGGGCCCAAGCGCCAAGTGATAAATCACCGCGGCACGTACTCGCGCTCTCGCTCTTTCACGCCACCTTCTCCGTGCCAGAGACAACCCGTCGTTTTTCTCCACACCGGCACAGATTAGAATGCAATCACGCCGCACTTTCCGTCACTGATTATTTTATTGAAATTTTATTTATTTTTTATTTCAGGTGAGTATCGAGCCTAAGGATGAATTTCACGTTGAATTATTGTTGCGTGCCTCCGAGGTAACATTAAATCTTTTTATTATTACATCGTTACGGTTTAATAGTTAGACGCTTGAAGTGCAATTGTCGCTTCGGGTGCTGTTTCGCGAATATTTCAAATATTCAGGAAAGCTTTGAACACATTTGTCATCAACACGTCTGTGATGGAATAGTTAATCTAAACAATACGATAACCGGCTTCGGTTACCTAGTCCTTAGCATGTATTAGATATCAAATTCAATTCCTGTTCGGATATATTGGTGAAATTAATTCCATTAATTAATAATAGACGTAAGTAAATACGTTATAAAATAAAAGAAATAAATAAGACTTTTGTAAAATAACAGTTTATTCTTTCTTTACTTCACATTAAATGCATTCAAAATTCAAAGGAATTAATAACGAAGAGATATGAGTATAATGTTTTTAAATGCTATTAAAACTCAACAATTCAATTTTTTGAAAAAATATTTTCTCGATCTTAATATAAATTCTGTATAATATTTTAATTTATGTGATAGAAGATACTTATGAGTAAGAAAAATATAAATTCATAAAAAAGCTGTTTTAATATAAATGGAAGGAACGTATGAAGTAAAAAGTTTTGCGGACCCAGAAAAGCAAATTTATTAGCTGGTTCTATTAATTAATGTAGCCGTTTTCTTATATAGTGATTGATGATACTCTTTGATACATGTCCATTGTCAAATGCAAAAGCCTCACGTGCCTACAAACCCCAGGGACAGTTCGTACTTGCAGTACGTGTATCCCCACCGAGACTACAACTTCCAACAAAATTTATACCCAAGTCTCTAATTTGTATCGTCCATAAATCAATAAATGAATTTTCGTTCTATAATTCTAAATAATTAATGCAACAACTTTCACGCGTTTAGATTTTTCCCGTGCAATCAATTCGAAACTTGCAACAATTACAATATATCATAAGCCGAAGCTTGGATAATGGGTGATTGCGCCACCGAACGAAACCAACCGACAACGCAAAGTGCCACACACTCCCAATTCCTGCGAGCGATAATTTCGAATTGTTCGATCGAGTGGGCCTCATTTTTACACCACCCCACTCACACAGCGATAGCGAATGTCGTTTTAATCTGTGTTGATATCACAGAGCATTATCTGATAAAAACATTTGTATGATATGAATTTGTAATTTTTTTTTTTACAAAAATACAGTCGATGAGATAAAGGAAATCTATTGATGGCTGATAACGTAAATTTATTATAAATAAACAAACAGGATTTAATACCTTTTATCTTTATCTTTGATGAAACTCGTGTAAGTTGATTTGATTCATCTTTAAATGTCGCAAAATTGTTTTTAAAAATTCTATATTAAAGAGACCGAGTTACTTAATGGAAATTTTTATCGAAAAATAATCCCACGAAAAAAAAAACAAAACTTTCCTGGTCGGTATACCAAACCCATGTTTTCCGAAGTTTTTGGGTCATAGAGGCTTATTCACGAACAAATTTTCGACTATTTTCCTGCAAACTTAGAGAGATTTCAGGATATTGAAGAAATAGAAAAACTTAACCAAAGTAGATGAAATATCAACATGGTGGCTGACTTTATCTCTTCTTTGGTTCTATAATGTTTCCCGTTTTATCGTCCAGCAAAATCAGCCATCATATTGATATTTTATCTATCTTGGTAATGTCTCTCAATATCCTGAAATCTCCTACTGAGCA
This sequence comes from Coproporus ventriculus, assembly GCA_027574865.2. Classification (NCBI taxonomy): domain Eukaryota; kingdom Metazoa; phylum Arthropoda; class Insecta; order Coleoptera; family Staphylinidae; genus Coproporus; species Coproporus ventriculus. The sequence goes on along the minus strand of JAODAH020039396.1, from coordinate 36,071 downwards.
TGTGGGATAGCTTTCAAGTTCAAAAATTCTTTCCTCTAAACAAGATAAGAATATCAAAAAAATTAAGTAACTGTACACTTCTTTAACTTTAATTAAGAAATACTGAAAAGTCAACCTAAATTTTTATCCATCTAGATTTTCGTAGGCTGGTAATGGTATTTTAGGCTGGTCAGTAGTGATGTCAATTGTCGTTACTTTTAAGTATTCGTTACTACTCGTTATTAGAGCCGCGAGTAATCATTACAAGTACTCGTTACTTTAATTACTTTCAATGTCGAAATTTAGAATTTTTTTATGGTCTTTAAATCTTCAAAGATAATCATATTGACACCAAGAGTAATCATTACAAAAAATACTGTTATATTTAAAGTTACTGCGCGGGAAATTCAAAAAGTCAGGGACTTATCAAACCGCCCTCGCATATCAAATACAAGTAATTATTAGCATTTAATGGCAACATATGCAATATACTTTTATTTTATCCCCGACCTGTTGGTCTTCTTCTTTTTCGTATTTTCTTTTTTTATAAGTTCATATTTATTAATAATAATATTTGTTCTTCTTACAAAAGGATAGTTTGCAGTCGTACTTTTAGCGAGCGAGTGTGTCAATTCGGTTCCCAAGTTAATTTTTTGCTTGATCATAATGTAAGCATGAGTTATCCCGCAATCACGATATCAACACAAATAATTTTATATCAACTAGACATAATATTTATGTATATAACCATGACACGAAGACATAAATTTTAAGATAAAAATAAAGGTAACATTTGCAAGTAGGTAGATTATTTTTTAAATATGCCGCCCGCATTGAACAGTTCTTCAAAAGTTTGCAATTTATGAACGAAATGAATGACACAAAAAAATATTAGAATAAAATAAAATTATCATCAACATAATTAACAATAAATAGTTAGGAAAGTTCATTGTCCATGATTGGGAGAGGTATTAATTTAGTAACTGTACGTTTTAGCTCACTTTGATTAACTCGCACTGTCACTACGCGAGTCACACTATTATTACCAGTATGAAGTTGGATTACTCGGCCTAGCTTAAAACATAAAGGTGATGTATTTTCTACCTTAACAAGTACCATTGTTCCAACCTTCTTTGGGGGACGACTACGATTTTTCTGACATTTCTGACATGATTGTAAAGTACCGATGTATCCACAGTTGACCACCTTTTCCAAAAATGTTAGACCAATTGTTGGCACTTCTGTAGTTTTGATACTCGATTTTCATATTTATATATATATATGCATGTTTAAAAAAAAATCTATTTCTAGATATTCCTTTCGTTTAGACCTTATTACCTCATTTAACTGCACTAATATGTGTTCTTCTCACAAAAGGATGGTTTGCACTTGCAATTTTAGCTGAAGAGTGAGTCAATTCGATTCCCAAGCTAATTTTTTGCTTGATCAGTACAATGTAAGCATGAGTTAACCCGCAACCACGATATCAACCCATAAAGAATATTTTTATTAACCACACATAATATTTATTACAGGATGAATTACTAACACGGAGTTTCTTAAACAACTCGGGAAGAATTTGAATTAGAAAAAATGATTTTTGTACAATTGGGAACATGAACTAAAATTAGTGAAATATATGCAGGTCGACATGGAAAAGACATATGATGTAGACTTTAAATTTTTTTAAAAAACTATTTTGTGAATCACTTTTCTCTATTTCGAATTATTTGCGAGATATTAAAGAAACCTCTATTAGTAAATCACCTTGTATATAGTCGCGAAGCAAAGGCTTTATTAATTTTAGGATAACAATAAATATAACATTGGCAAGTAGGTAAATTGTTCGTTGAACATTTTTAGAATAACTTTTTCAAAAGGTTGAGAATAAGTTTTTGAGTTATTTTGCTTTTATCTTAACTTGCCTATAAAAATTCTAGTTTAGTATGGTGAGAGGGAACGTTGTATATACAGAATTATACTATGAACTAAAATGAATTTACAAAATATTCTGATTCACATGTCTAATTTTTGCTTTTATTTTATTCGTAATAATCTTTAAATGTATATTTTTAAAGCAATTGAAAGTTTTTGATATTCGTTGGACCAGTAAAAGCAATTATCGGAATAGTTGTAGAATATCCGTTTAAGCGATAAGGAAATTCATTTATTGATTTCAGATCTTCGAATTAAAATAGACGCCCCCAATGACTGTACACAAATGGCCTGAAATTAACATTTAGACGTAATCAAACGATGCAATTAATTTTCGTTGTAACCTATGGAAGGCCCGACTTCTGACATTTCCACCTTGCCAGCCGGGGAATAGCAAAATGTTGTATGTGCCCTGTTTTTGAACGTCGGATTATAGAGGAATCCGGCATGGAATTACAGTACACCGCTGCGGTATTTGCATTATTTCGCGAAACCTGTCATTTCCCTTCAATAGGCGTGGTTACATAAAAAAATTAATAAAGAAGAGAATTGGAAAAGGGGAAGGAGGCGGAAAAGAAATGATGTTTCTGGTCGTGTCTTGCAGCTTCCGTCGGGGTGTTCGCCGCGCGAGACGTCTACAAGATACAAAGTGACAAAAAGCACGCGAGCTATTAAAGCCGGATTAAAGCGGACGTGCCGTAATTAGAGGAGGCAGCACGCGAGTTCCGTGTGCTGCGCCCGTATCGAACGAACGTTCGGCTTTAATATCGCGACTGCCGACACACGCCCCGCTCAGGACCGGACCGACCGTTCGCATTCCCCCGCAAACAGAGGAGTTCTCCGAGCTCGAGCTAGACATTCGTGACCTCATAACCCTCATATTACTGTCATATTCTGTAACACGGACACACACACACATACTCATTTTACTTTCATTATCGTTTTCGCATTGGTACGTTGCCGTTACCAAATTCAAACTGCACGTTTATTTATAAACAATCCTTGGCCTTCCTTTCAATGTAACACATTGTTTACATAATTTTGAAAGTGCAGAGATTTAACGTTTGTAAATGCACACACGCATAAATATAATCAATATTTATCAATGGGAATGGAAAAATTTAATTAAACCAAGTATCTACTCCGCGCGGAGAAATTATAATAGTGACGAAAATACATAATAGGAAAGAAATTGATTTATTATAACAAATTAAAATATAAAGAACATGCAAGAACTTCCATTTTTGTAAACTACTTTAGTACTTTTGTAGAATCATTTAGGATTGTTGTCCGTACTACATAACAACATAATATTTTGAAGAATATCAAGGCAAATTTTTTTGGTTATGATTTTTTTTTAAATAGAACCTTACCATGAAAAACAATAACAACTTTATTTTGCCATAACTGTTTTCAGTTGAATATTTGGAGTAATAACCGGCCTCGTAACTCAGTGCATAGCATCCTTGATTTCCATGCATTGCGTCCCGGCTTCAAACTCTCGATGGTACCATGATGAAATGATTAACTTATAATTCCGATGATTAAAATGTCGATAACCAATGAGAGTTGGTGTACCAATTTTAATTTGAACATGTTTAGTCAAAACCGGGTATTTTTCACCAGTCCTAATATTGATTGTTTAACGATTTATGCAAACTTAAAACTTCTGGACTACGCAGTGGGGTTAATTTTTTTTTTTTTTTTTTGTAATTCGGTACCACATCAAGCTTCAGAGCAATTTAAAATTTTCGCCCAATTTTGATTTTAATATTTTTATTTATAATACAAAAAGCAGATTTCATCTTTGAAACATTGCTTGATTACGTTCCATGGAATTACCTACTATCTTTTGCAGTACTTTTTGGCAAATGTATTCAAAATTAAAAACGCAATTTTAAAGGCCTCTGGAGCTTTTGTTTTACATTTTATCAAGAAACTATATTTATACTATTTTATTGCCTTCCTCTGGAGTCTTTTTGGATATTTTTTTTTTGTTTCTTTTTCGAATAGGTTTTTACATAAAACTCGCCCCAAAATATTTTTTTTAAAAATAAATATTTGTCCGGGCAGCGGCATACAATCTACATGATAATATGTCACAATAAAAAAAAATGAACGATATTAAATCAATTCAAGGTAGAAAATTCAGGGCCAATTAAAAGAAAAAAAATCTTTAAATAGCAAACTGCACCAAAATCAAGTTTGTAGTTTAGATATATCGTCCATTCATTTCTATATAATTAATTACATTTTTTATTTTCATTTTTGTTTATAGTTTAAAATATTATTTTGTTTATAGATTAAAATATCTTATAGTGCTTGTTTTAATTACATTTTCACATGAGATAAGCTTTTAAATGCATCGCAAAATTCTAAAGATCAATAAGCATATAAATATTATTTTTGTAAGTCATCAGTCTTTTGATTTTACACAGTAAGAAAATCCGAAAGTACAATTAGATTAATAATTGTAAGTTAGCGACTTTTCGCAATAATCTGACGATATAATCTTTCGGTGGTATGATTTATAATGACGTTATAGTGTTTGATATTTTCATAACATTCTAATCAAATACATAAACATGTTAATTGGAAATAAAAAATAAATCTAGTTCTATTTTTATTTAACTTGTTTCCCTGTTTCAATCTTGGTAAATAAAGACTAAACTTCACACTTTTAGTAAATCTTTACTAAACATCGCCGACATAATCAGTTATTTTTCTCTCCCTACAACAAAGTATTTCTCATTCCCCTTTACTTTTTTTATTAATTTGCTTTTCGCCTACTTAAAATATTTAATGAAAGTCCCTTACAAGGAAATATGAGCCCCATTTGCGAATACTGAGAAGAAAAATGGTGGCCATATCTTTGAAAATAAAACAAATAGGGCTATATATTCTTGGGGCGGATGGTAGCACCCCCCAGTGTAAATCAGCACTAACGATCTAATATTACTCATATTTCTTTCAATTGACACCCCCACGAAAGCTTTATTTAAACATAACACATTTTGGATACATTTTTTTATATTCACAAATAATAAAAACAAGATAAAATATTTTCAATCATTAAAGCATCTTTTACTATTGAATTCATTTTTATTTATTTATTTTTATAAAATTTAAGCAATAAACGCTGTAAATAGTGGAAGAAATAGTATTATCGCCTTTAATGAAACACTAAAAATCGCAATTCTCGTAAAATATCCGTCCGGATATAAATTTTATCCCTTTTTTTTCTTAAATATCATATCTTCCATTACAAGCCCACACCTATAAAATCGCCGAAAGCTGATTAAACCTCTCACATTTTACGATTCTTGCGGCAAACGGGTTCCCAGCCACCACCGCCCGCCATCATCTTTACTTACCTATGACCACCTCCGTCACCTCGCTCGCCCGCAATTTTATTATTTTATAACCAAGCGGAACAAGGCCCCAAACTCATCTCACTCCGTTTCGAAATTTTAGGCCTGGGTCATAAAAACACCGTACGCTTTAATATTAATTTATTGTAAATAATAAAAGTGTGAAGTAAAGAAGACAAAGAGAGAAAATTGGAATTTATCGAACAATTTATTACTTAGTTGTAAATAAAAGAAACATGTAAATAAAAAAAATATACTGCTTTAAGCTTTAAACTCGTATGTGAAGAACTGTTCACACTCGACTCTTTTTATGTAAAAGAATTTCAATAAATATCTAATAGCAAAATTTAACAGATGTTCCACTTATTATTATTGGCAAAATAATTGGTAAAAAGACTTTCAATTAAGTGATGTATTTCTGTTGTGGATTTTAGTATGAAAAATAATTCAGTTTAAATTGGTTCTTGGTCATTTTAAATTTTTTTATAATAAAGCATTAATTTGACAAAATCAAAATTTTAAGTTGCCATCAGAAGGAAAATAAAAAGTTGATTTCACACTTCTAGATTTTATACAAATAATAAACTAAAGATAATTTATTCCATTGATACTGACTATCAATTTTTGACTAATTGCTGATATCGGCATAAGGTGATTTTTAGGCACGCTATCCACTAGCGATATATAAATTTAGAACTTTGTCAAAAATTTGATAATTAAATGCCAAATATATATTTTTTGTAAATTTATCAAACTGTCACTATAACGTGTGCTAAATCGCGGTCAAGCTTTTCCTCCTCGCGCAAAAAAAAAATAAAAGCATATCCCGAATCGATCCTTGTGCTCGAAAGTATCTATCCTTCCGCGTTTCTAGAGATCTTCGCCCCGCCGCTTCGCTTTCGCATCTCCAGTTCGTCCCGGAACGATTCCGGAGGCAATTTAATTTTTTATGACAGCTCCGCGGCCTACCATGTGAGTGGTCTGGGCGTGCGCGTGACCATCCAAAAGGCGCCCATGTATTGATCCGCGCCGTGACGTCACAGCTACTTGTGAATGATCCACTACACAAACTGTCACTAATTCGCGTGCACATGCCGCCAAACAATTTTCAACCATATTGAAGCGTAACTTTAGGGTTGGATTTGCTAGAGTCGGATAGGGTCGGTGAGTTGTAATTCCCTTTAATGCACGCCGATTAACGCTGTGTGCTGCGCTGTCAAATAGAACTACTAGTGAAAGTGGTAGACGAATAAAACACCACACGTTACATTTTTTTTACAAGTGCAGCAGTCAGAAAATTTTTATTAAATTTTTTGTAACAAAATTTCGAGATAGTGATTGATTTTTTTGGTATTGTTAAGAATTTTTCTTAAAAGTTTTAAAATTTTTGATTTTTATTTGTTATTAGATTAAAAAAAAACTATTGAACTTTTTGGTAATTATGTACGTTTTTTAACAGATTCTTCCAAATATTCTAGTAAAAGAGAAACTTTTGAAATTACACATTATAATCTAAATAGGTCGGCCTCGACCTTGTTTAAAAATATATGTGGCAAGAGTACTTAGAGAATGGAAAAGAAAGTGCAGCGAGATGGGTATAGAAATAGGAGAAACATGCTTATACACACTACAATTTGCCAACGATCAGGTAATAATTGCCAACGCCATAGACGACTCGGAATATATGACAAGAAAATTGCAGAACGAATATGAAAAGTGCTAGCAACTAGCAAACAATGGAAAAATAGAAGCCTGAGAGAGATACAAGTACCTAGGAGTTATCTTTAACAAGGGTAAAGACGAGGATGAAATAACAGTACGAATTTCGCAAGCAAGGAAATTAATTCGATGTAAATGGAGTATTCTGGAGTAAAGAAAACGAAATATAACATCTACAACACATTGGTCAAATCGACTGCAATATACGATGCAGAAACATGGCGAGTAACCGAGAGAAACAAGAAGAGGTTAGAGGCAATAGAGATGGGAGTGATGAGGAAGTCAGTGGAAGTCTCAAAATGAAACTACCTGGTATGAACATAGAATATGTGAAAAACGATGGAACGGGTCTCAGCACGCAGAAGGAAGAGAGGTAGGCGGAGAAGATAATGGAAAGAAGGAATAACAAAAGCGATAAGCTCTAGAGATTTTCGAGAGGGACAGAGGAACTATAGAGGAGAATGCAAATTAGGTATCGGACAACGTCGATAGACGTTCTAAAAAACCGAATAATGAAATTAGTAACAAATCATTTACTTATTCACCACTTTAAAGCTTCTTCCATGCAATTTATTTTAGAAATTACCAGACTTCGATAACTGGATATTATAGTTTTCTTATTTATCTTAATCAAATCTCGGATATGAATACCCACCTGAAACAAAAAAGAGAATAGAATTTAATGTTCAAAATTATTCAAATTTTTTCGATTTTTTCAAAATTTATCGATTTTTTCAAAATTCTTCAATTTTTTCAAAAATTTTCGATTTTTCCAAAATTTTTCGATTTTTTAAACATTGACATTTCACATTCCCACTTTTGACATTTACACATTTGACATTTACACATTTGACATTTCACATTCACATTCCATCACATCAAAAAAATATTACCCGAAGGTTTACAAAAATAAAAAATGCAATTTAGCGAAAAGAAAAAATGAGACACATCATAATTTTGGCGCCTGGATGGCCGTTAGGTTTTATCGAAGGCGATTTTTGTTAGATGATTATAAAAATACGTGATGGTCGGACAAATCTAAAGGAATCTTGACCTTCTCTTCAATAATCCCAAACACATCTAGTCACGATAATAAATTTTGATTTACTTTTTTAGCAAACGGGTGTTTATTCGCCTAACTTAGCAATTTTCGTATCTCTAAAAAAATATCAACTAAAATTGCCTTATTTATCTTTAAAGTGGAATAACACTGCCCTCAACACAAATCAACGAATTAACTTATATTTACATTTCTAGTCATGCATGGGGGACTTGTTTCATTAAGCAAACACAACATCGAGCAATAAGCATTTGGAATGAATCATCCAAGAACATCCCGAGTCATTCCACCCACAGCACCATTCTATGAAGAGAATGTGAATTGGAAATTTTAATAAGAGATATTGTTAAAAACTCATCAAAGTTATTTAACATGAAAGAACAAAAGAACATAAAATAAAGTAGTGTACAAGTGATACATTAAAATTCTTCTTGTTGATTCTATTAACATTCACACCACAGTTTTAAAAAGAGACACACGATAATACAACTGTTTCCATTTTATTATACATAATTTCTTAATAAATATTATGAACATTTTTCTGTGCATCTGTTTGTGTACTTATCATTGGAGAACCGTTGAACCGTTTTCTAGCAGTCGTTTTTAATTTAAAAGTTCATTGTATTGTAGTTTTTTTTTTTCATATTTGATCAAAATCAACTCGATATTTTCCAAAGGTAACAAGTTTAATAAAAGCATCAAATCATCCGATATTTTACATGAGTAGAGCTACATTCGAATATTATTCAATATAACGTGATATTTCAGAAAGATTTCCAATTATGTATTTTATTGAAGCGTAAATCTTCCACTACACATACAGCTAGTTACACACCGTTCGCATATCATTTAAAATGATAAAGGGTGTGTATGAATCGTATACCTTTGAAACGTTAACTTTAAGCAAGTCAACGTAGTAAACAACTAAAAAACTTGTCTCATTTTCCATAATTTGTATATTTCTGGATGAAGACTGCTTTACAGATTTTATAGTTCAATTCGTTGAGCAACAACATTATTTACGTTAGTGATAAGCTGCTGAATTTCCGGAAAATACTTTAATTGAATATATATATAACAAAAATCACAATAAATTTGAAGGTTTTCATTTAATTTAAAACGATGTGTATGACGTACGTTTCGCTTGACTATAGCTTCTTCGGATACAAATTAAAATGAAACGTATGTAAGTGAAAACCTTCAACAAATTCATTGTGATTTTTGTTGCATTCAATATGGATCGTTTTCATCAAGTAAAGGGTTAAATATTTAGTTGCTAAAATACTTTAAATTTAATCATTTCACTTTATTTCTATTTTGCCCTGTTTACAAAGAAAGAAAAATGTTCAACCCGTCAAAAATGAGGTTGCAAAACGGTTTTCAAATGAATTATATAATAAAGAAGTCTAGAATTTTCGTGCAATGAATAATCTAGAGAATTTATTTTAGGAATGAATACCTTACATATCGTCTGACCGGTATTAGCCAGCGTTGCTATAATTGTATATCAAATAAGGGGCTAGAGAAATGGAATAAAATAGTTTGAAACAAACATGAGGTGTCCATAAGAGCCCACAGGACTGTTGGGTAAATGTGGCCCAAGTAGGAAATAAAAATAATTAAGTGCTTCCATGTATAAAATAGCATTTTTGCTAAATAAACATTATATTTTATGTCCTATTTGTAACACTTTATACGTGAAATGTTTAGCACGTGACTAGTTGTTTAATAAAAAAAAGTTCCAATTTTTTAATTAATCTCTTTACTATCCATACAGTCGTACAAATGTTAAGATTGCGCCTTTTTTGTAAGATGGAAATGGGGAGTGTGTCATAATAAAAGGCGTCGCCGCTAAACACAGCGAATTGACCTGCAATTAACACTCCGGTTTATAATTAGAGTGTTAAAGCGGATGCGATATTCCCACAGCGGGCCCGTTCGTACAATCGATCGCTCCATCCCCTTTAAACACACCGACTGCTCTAATCGCTTTCTGGCTTCCCCCCTTCATTCTTGCACGTCGTTCAGGCGCACACACACACACACACACTCCGCTCGTGCACCTTTACGGCACACATTGCCTTGTACCACCTACACATACGAGGAGAAGAAAACAAATCGGCCCATCCGATCGTATTCAAATCAAGCACGCGACATTGTAGCAAGCAGTCGCGGTGTTGACCTCGTGTTGAAAGGGAAACTTCCGGATTGAAAGGTTTGGGAGGCATTCCACATTTCGCACCTACGGAGACAGCTTTTTTTTGTTTTTGTATGCGACGTTGACCTTTTAGTGGTTAGGCTAGGTTAAGTACACAGTTGATACATTGATTGGAGGATCGCATGTCGTTGGGAAGCAAGGATGTGGTGACTCATTCGGATCACCACCATGGGAAAAATTGGAAGATGCACGATTGGAATATTGCATGCATTGCGATATTCCACCCACAATATTAAGAAATAAGCTGAGTCGAAAGGAAAATACACACAACGAAATTGAAACATGAGCTTTAAAATCCTTCATGGATTATAAGCGATTCCATCCACTGCCGCCTAATATTTTACGTTTTGTATATGAGAACTCCATATAAAAATTTAAAAAATACATTCGAGTTTAGCCTTCGGGTTCATTAACCAACGTTATCCGGAAAACAAATTCTCATAAGATTTACCTAAAGATATTTCGCCATTCTGTCTCTTCCAAAGATAGAAAGGTATATAAAAGTTTTCTTTTAGTAAAAACAAGTGCTCTTTTTGGAAAAGAAAAAGGTTTTTCTATTTAGTTAAATAAATACTCCTCATCTTCTTGAAATTAGTATGTACTATTGGCTTTGTCAAACTTGTCAAAATATATATCTAGGCCTTATCTAAATCATTTCTCAAATTTTACAATAATTAGCATCAAAACACCGAAGGATAAGTATTGATAAACGCAATGATATTAAGGCATAAGGTATACGATTGCTTGCATATATTTTTGGTACACAATTTGTAAACCATAAAACCAAGATAGCTAGTTATTTTGAGAAAAATCGTAGTTCCGGTTTTACCGGAAATGACGTCAACTTTTATTTTTTAAAGAATATCATTGTATTTTTTTTTCATTTATAGAAAATTTATTTTATTTCGAAAATAACGATATTTCCATAGAATATGTTATGACGTTGAACGTGGCCAAATGTTTGCGTGCCATTTCAGATGCTTCTAAATAATATATAATTAAAGATCAACTAATTTACATTATGGTCAAATAAATATTTTATCATTTCATTAGTACAAAGTGCGTAGAATGTCGAGTGGAGCTCATTCCCGATTTTTTTAATTCTTCTTTGAGATACATATACAGAATGGAATAAAAATTGTGGGTTGACCATGCAAGGCAGCTTCTGCGACTAAAAATAAGGAAAAAAAGTTTATTTAAAAATAAAACCTAAAATAGCTTTTTTCGTTTGTATACGTCCATATGTGTAGTTTATAGACTAGAAAATGTCAAAAAATTTAAAATACATATTGCCAATCTCTATAATATCTTCCAAACAATCTTCACATCGGATTACGGTCCAAAATTACAGATTAACTAACTAAAACCTAACATAAAATATTTAGTTATATACATACATGCATTGTTCTGAGCACACATGCAAAAGTGAGATGCATAGTCGATCGAGTTTAATCAAAACGTAAATTATTCAATTGACATAACAGTATATTACTTTGTTCCTGCTATTAACTAATTCATCGCACTAAAAAGAAAAGTAGACTTGCAATCACTAATAACTAGTAAGTTAGTTCTCAAAAGTTATTTATTCTTTGAAACTGCAGATTTTGAATATTTGAAAAATATTGAAAAAACAATCTGGTAGTGTGTGCGGAATGCACACAATAATTTAAAAAGTACGTATCTGCAACAAAAGCATAATGTGCTTTAGACCACGACATGTTGCCACAAAAATCTTTTAAAAGTGAGAGAGTTTTATCTGAAACACCATGTATTTAGTACATGTACATAGATTTTCATTTCTTTTGTTCATTGCTCCGAATATAAAATATTTTAATTAAAATTTAATTAATGATATTTTACACCTTTATTTGGCTCTCTATTCTTATATCTGAATTTATTTGAATTCTACCTAATAAAATTAGTCGCGTTCCTTTCCACGAATTGAAGTGCATCACACACCAAAAAATCCAGACGCAATGAGTCACTACTCGAACACTTTTTTAAAAATACCATCGTTTCCTTTCTCTAGCTGATCGGGACCGGCCTCCACCTCCGCTCGCTCATTAATATAAAAGAATCCGCGGAATTTTAATGGCCCCGCTGTAAAAAAAAAACTTTTTTTTATTATTATTATTATTCTTCTCTGTTTTCTCTTTTCATAACTTGTCTAACAAACATTTTTAGGTAATAAAATTATTAAGAATATACCTAATTTTATCAGAGGACAGACAGTTATGAATGGCGACAAACAGTGATGGGAAATGGTGACGCCTACGGCCTCTAATTACAGCGTGCAATTAGTATTTATTTATTGCTTTAGAAAAGTTACGAGGTGGAGGAAGCGGGAGGCATAATTTAGCATATGATTCCGCGACGAAATGTTTCCACAATATTTACATAAAACGTTATAAATAAACATGATGGATCGTGCATATTTTATAAATATAAGTAGTGTGAGATGAATTAATCTGGGAGGAAATAAAAAATAATTATAATACATTTTTTTTCTATCGATAAAATGAAACCATAAATTATAAAAATGAATATTTTAACGAGAAAATTTTGCATTTTAGAAATTGGATTAATTCCAGATTATTGAGTGGAAAATTGATGAATTTGAATTTGCATATACGTATTCCCAAATGATCCAATTGTGTGTCCCTGCCTCTGCTACACGCCTCTAGTATAAACCAAAACCAGCTAGATTTCAGAAATTTGAGTGTATTATTTAAAATATTTCCCGCTATCCAGACAAAAAAAAATTTTTTTGGAAATTTATAAGTAAAAAACTATTGCCAAAAAAAATTCAACTAAATGAAAATGAGGTGTTAATGTATTCTCCGGAGAAAAATGATAAAATATTATTAACAAAAATTTTTTATAAAATGCATAATAAAAGCTCCAGAGGTCTTCAAAATTGCGCATTTATTTTGAGTCTATTTTTCGAAATTAATGCGTCAAATGTATTGAGGGTATGTTGAATACATTGTTCTAATATTCATCTACCACGACAAATATCAAACTTTCAAAGTTTTGATGTAATTTTTGAAATATTTCTTTTTTTAGAGAAAATTTTTGATAGCGTCCAAAAAAGGAAGTGCGAATGACGTGAATGTAGGTTCAAATGCTTTCACATATTGCGCAGAATGCATGTAATTAAAATCAAATTAACATTCCCTTAAATAATGTGATGGTGATAATTGCATTACAAATATAAATCACTTTGAATGAATATAAAATAAAGATAATTGTAATTAATTTTCAAATTTTAGACAAGAAAGTATTGCGATTGATAGAAGAAAAAAAAATTTAAATGAAAAACTAATTTTCATAGAACAAATTTGTTCGGTATCTGTATTCGCTCTCTGTGTCTGTCTGTCAGTAGCTTTTTTGTGTTTATGAATTTTAAAATTCTAAGTTTAGATTCTGATAGAACATCAAAAAGTAAGCTTAGGGTTTGATGTCGTCAGCTGTACCTCTTCAGGAACACCTTTAAAATGGTGTCTGTTCTTACGTATGTGTGTATACTCTGTTATTTTGAGGTATTTTTTGTATTCTGATTGAAGATTCAGAAAGTAGATAAAAAAATAACGGGAGTAGTTCCTTTGTTGCATTTTGGAAGCTGTTGAGGAACACCACGAAAATGGAGGTCAAAATGTAACATTTTTTCAAATTTTGCGCCATTAATTTCTGTTTTGTCAAAAATATTAAAGTTAAAATATTTCAATGCAGGTTATGTTATCCATCATCGACCCAATAATACGGTAATGAAGCTTCTTGTTGTTGTATACCAACCTATAAAAATAAAATGAATGCCGTAACCATTTTAATATAAATTGATATCACTGGTCTAAAGCTGTGGTCTTGCATTTTTAGAAAACCTGCAACTTTGATCATTTTCTAAGAATGACCAAAAATCAAAATATTGAATATATACAACAGTTTTTTTTTTTGCAAGGATAAAAACTTTCATACAATATCCACTTTAAAGATACAATGAATCAAATGCATAAAAACTATTTTTATTCCTAATTTGTAATCTATGAAGGATTCGACCTTTTATTAATTGCTACACCTAGTTAGTCCCTACCCATGATTGCATTTACCGTACAAACCTTCTAACCAATTAAAAAAGATTTATATCTTCATGTCATCATTGATGAGGTAATGAATTTTAATAATTTTGTAATGCAAATACGTGGCACGTTCATAAAACACAAAAAAAAGATTAAACCAGTAGTTCTTAAATATATTCGCATCTGTCCATAAGAGCGTGGCGTGTCTACACTTTTTTCCGTTCATATTATTAAAAGCATATTTAAATTAGCCATCAAACTCACATAAAAATCGTCTACCCTCCCTCCGTGCCTCTCTCCACATTTCGGTTATGCATTAACAATAATGGTGATAAAGGAGAGAAAAAATAAATAAGCTCAGGCATCAATTGCACAACTGACACAACGGGCAAGACGAGTGGGTATCTATTATAGTCGGCGCGCATACAGGTTTTATTAGCATTTTAACGGCGCGACTACGCTTATTATAAACGAATAAAAGAAGTGGAATCCTCTTATTATACGAATTTACATAGGTAAACAGCCGAAAATTACTTCGCGGAGAGGATGGTTGAGTTGAAGATTCAAACAAAGGAAGTTAAAATACAAGAAGCAATTTCGGAAAGCTTTTGCACGATTTGAACATTGGACCACAATTATTATAGATTTGATTTCTAAAATTATGAAATAATCAAACTTATGTTTGTTTTCTTTTTGTGGAGAATTATTTGGCTATACTAGTTGGAATTACTTTAATTTCGTGAATAAAACAAAAACAATTAGATTTATATTTTTTAATGTATTTAATTCTCACTGCGTATTTTTTTTTTTTTCTTTTAATCAGGGTTAATAAAAGAATGAAAAATGAATATTAAAAGTGCGATGCAAATTTTATTACGTGGTTGTGAAAGATCTTTATTAAAGGGGAAAGAGGGGAGGTAGATTATTAAAAATCCTACAATTTTAAGCTCGAAAAGTGTATATACCTAGTTTTTATAATCAATACTCCTTCTTTCCATATTTAATCATAATTCGTTCACATATTTTATGTATTGATGTAAGATTTTGCTGTGCTAGAGGAGATTTACAAGACGAAAAGTAGTCTTCACGGATGGAAAATTTTATAGGGTTCTTACAATTCCAATTTTCTTTTAAACCTAAATCCTATTGACAACTTTATTCATTACTATCTTTAGGGGCTTTCGCAGTAAAGGTTAGAAGCTTAACAAAATTTTATTTATTATGGTCTTTCTAATCCGTTTAAATCAAAGAGAAAATGTAAGAGAGTAAAGACATAAAATGCAACTTTTAAGTGCATCCGAGATGGAAGATTCGATGAGATAATTTGTTTCTAACTTTCATTATGCAAACACCTTCGAATTGTAAACATCAAGCTATATTTTCAAAACAAACAAAAGTTATGACAATTTGAAGTCCTCCGCCGCGTCTGTCTGCCTGTATGTTTGTTTGTTTGTTCTTTATGCATTACTACGCCATTCATCCGATCGCTATGAGACTTTGGGAAGTTGTTGATTACGGGACGGGACGGAACGGGACGTTACGGGATGGAACGGGACGGGTTGATTTTTCGAGTTTCCTTGAATCTCCTTTTTTCCGAATCGCAGCAAGGGGTGACGGGTCCGCTAGTTTTGGTATAAAAAAAATCTAATTTATTTACAATTAATGTTCTACAATTTCTTGATTATTTAATCCTCTCAGTTAAAATCAAATTAAATCAAAATAAAAAAAAATCTTCTCCTCTGGTGCAGTTGAATGGATGAATTACAAGCTCGACTGATCACGAAACGAAATCAATTCAGATGTGTGCGACGATCAGTGATTAAAACATGCATGCGTGCACGCGCGCGGGGGTCACTTTTTTCAAACGGGGCAATCGAATTCAAAACAGTTAGGGAGCGGCCCCCTGTTCCTCCGCAGCTCACAGACCCGTGATTTAACACGCGCATCTGTGTTGTCTCGGGGGCCCATAAATAAGCACTTACTGCCGTCCAGACCGCCATATGCACAGAGGCCGTGCTTTAAATTATAATTTTATCGGGGCGCCCCATCAGCGTCAGCGGCCTCTCCGTGGCGGAGAGCGGCGCAGTGCTGGCGGCGCGCAACTACAATAAAACCGTGGGGGCGGTTTCTGAGTGCGGCGGAGAGGATTAAATTAAGTCCCGGGCCTTTACAATTCCCCAGGATTGTTTTCTTGTACCACTCCCCCATAGCGCGCCTTGAAATATTAACCTTTGGATGATAGAGGGGGACGGAACATACTAAAAAGGGGGATTGTATCGAACTAGTATCCTTTACAATTTCTTTACCTGGTCCAGTTTATCCAGCTGTTCCCAAAAAAGAAAAATAAATTGCGAAAATGGTGGGGGTGCTGGTTCACTAACCCTCTTTCAAAATGCAGGTGATGATGGGCCGGGGCAGGTGAACTTATAATATATAAGTATCCCTTCTCCGCCACTGGTTTTTCATCCTCGTTAAAGCTACGCGTCCAGATATTATATCCTTCTATCCTTGTCGGTTTTAGTGTCTCCCAAGCTTTACGGTAGTTATCCATATGATGTATTTTAATTGTTCCACGCATAAATGTCACCGGATGGAAAGGAGAGGAGGACACATTTATGTCGGCCCCAAAAATTATACACGCGCGCCCAGAGAACGCCGATAACGTCAACGGAGTACAAGTATAAAAATGTCGGTTTTATGGTGGCCTGGAGACTCCCATTTAAGTGGAACGACGACACCGGATAATGTTGATGGATTTCACTTCATTTATGACAAAATTCCTCTGAAGCACACCCATGACTTAAACGCCACAACAAAAACATTAAAAAATGATACAGATTATTCAAATTCTATAGATTATGTATTACATTAATTGGCTCGTTCTTCTTGGATGTAAAGTCCAATTTTAGTACTAACCGAATTTTTTTGTCTCGTCCTTATATGCTAAGATTTTCTCTGAACTGAAATATATATATGAATTGTGCATACTTTTTATGAGTAGGAATTTTAGAATCAATTAATTTTTCAATTGTCAGTTTTAGTTGGTCTTTGTCTTTTTATTATTCACATAGTAATTTCTGTTTGATTTGTCTTAGTTGCAGCGGCTATCTCTGGTTATACAATTATCTGGTTTAATTATTTTAATAACAAAATTAATTAACATCTAATATTTCGTCGTTGAGGTTTGTACCAATTTTTCTATGATTTTTAATTTTAATCCGCTTTATACCTTTTTTTATTTAGAGCGTCTTATAAAATATCTACTAGCTATCGAATTTCATTAATCATACTCCTATGCGCACTACAATAAGAACAGAGTCTCACTGAGCAGTAAACAAGACAACTGATGACGGTTATTTTAGAATTATTGTGAAAAGTGCGAAGAGGATTTTCAAGAAATAAATAATAAGATTAAATTAACGGAAAAACAAAAGTATTAATTATCATGTACAGAGCTATAGGAATGTCGAGCGCCGATTTAAGCAGATCTATTAAGATAAGTCTTGTTAAGAATAAGAGGAAAATGGGGTAGAGGATTTTTCTGTGGCATTTTTTAAATATCGCAGAAAAATCACATGAATAGATATGAATCCTATTCTAATATAGCTCATAAAGAAAATTCAGATGAAGATTCCTTTTTCCATTATGTAAAGAAAATTAAAAAAATAAAAAAGGTTAAAGTAAGCAAAGAAAAAGGAATTTTGTTCAACTTTAGTTGTCGTTACGTCCCTAATTTTTCTCTCCGATGAAAACGCCAAATTAATGTGTACCTTCTGCGAACGTAACCCTAATGGAAAACACACGTACCTAATCCAAAATTCACGACCGAAATAAAAGAGGAGCAGAACGAAGGGGATGCGCGCATGTAATTTTTCTAATCAACTTTTATCTCCGTTTCATCCTACCGGTTGGTCCTTGACGTTTTTTGTTATTCCTCATGGGAGGCCCAAACCGAATGTGCGTCCGTCGTAAAGCAGGGTCTCCACCACGCACCCCTGACAGTCCTTCAACCCCAGAAGGATAATAGTCCGCCGTCGAATGGGTAAGTGGATTCTGGATGGCATCGATCGTGAGGGTAGGCGAAACGCGAAGAGGCCCGCGTCCAATGGTGGTACACGGCCGCCACCGCCACGATTAACTCGATTACCACCACCGCTGGCAGGGGTTGCGAAATAATATAATCCCCTCCAGGACATTACCACCTTCACTCTCCCTTTACTTACACTTCCACAGCACACCCAAGATGAATATGGGCACTCACCTGGAACAAATTACAAAAAATGTTAAGTTGAGAATTAAAAACGTTAAGACAGGAAGCCACGTGCCCAACTTAATTTCATCCGCGCGGATTAACAAATTAATTTTTTTTAATCATCGTTTGATCGAAATGTAACCTGAAGGCATCATCATCATAAAAGAAGTAAGGTAATAATCCAGGTAGAATTCAGTCTCCTCCCTAAACAGTAGTTCTGTGTATGGGCAGCCCAAGGCTGCAAGAATCGAATTACAGAAATTGGTCTACCTGCGCCCCGACTAAAGTTTAATATAAGAGTAAAATTTTTTCGATAGCGAAGCTTGCAGGATGGGTCTGTCTTTTTTGTTACATTTTTATATCTTCCGGTGCGTGCTTTAAGTAGCCTTCTTCAACCGAATACAAAGTGGGATCAACAAACTCGAAGAGGCGCGAGTTAATGCAAATGCATCAGAGGTGCGTTTTTAAAAAGAGCGAAAAATTCGAAATAAACTTGAAATGAGTGAAAATAAACAAAATATGATAAGATTCTTTGATAAAAAAATAAACCCTATTCATTTTTTAAATATTATTTATCTATCAGTCACTTTTTCGGTCAGAATATGACGAATTTAATTAAAGTGCGGATAGCCAATATATCACAAAAATGTAGAACCGGGTCATTTTCTTAAAATAATATAACAAGTACACATTGCTTTGCCAGTTTAACAATAAAAAAACGTCAAAATTATGCTGAACGCTTATTTACTTGACAAGGATAAAATTTAAAAACAAATATTTTATCAAAAACACATTATAAAAAAAATAAAATAAACTGGACATTTTACTCAATAAATAATAAACTCATTTATATTCTAATAGTACAATGTAATATTTTTCAATTAAAAATAAATTGTTTTTGATTTAGACAATTCGAAAATGTACCTGAAGTAATACTATCAGTTCAATAATCAAATATTTTAAATCAGATGCAGTATATCTAAAAATTCAGAAGCTTTAAAAATGTTAAAAATAGAAATGGATTCCTCTGTTTATTTTACACGTGTCAATCCAAAACATTAAAAGATAAATTCATTAAAAGCAATAAAAATATTATAATAATCATCATTAAATTAGTTTTTTCATAAACACTCACTGCAACTTTTTTTATAAAACTAATAGTATTTTTTTGATTTGATGATAATTATTGAATTTTTGGGGTTTTTAACATAAACTTTCTTTAATTATTGGTTTTTAATATTCGAATTGGTAGTTCTGACTACCAAAATTTCTATTTTCAATTTCTGTTATAAACAACCGGCGTTTTACTGCCGGATGGGCATTAAAAACAAGATTCAACAAATATTTGAAATGGTTTTACAAAGAAAATGAATCTTAAACGATTATGAATCATTTTCTATTTATTGGTATTTACAATTTTTTTATTTTCAAACTCTTTTAGATTCTTCCACAAATTACCAATATTCCAATTTCCTGATTTGTAATTTTTAGCTTTTAAATTTAATAGTTTTTCAATTACTTAATTTTTTTCTAAAATTTCATTCTCAAGTTTTTAATAATTTGACTTCCCAATTTTTTGCAAATTTATGGACAAAATTAATTTCAAGAGAACTTAATTTCAATAAGATCTTTTAATCTTGGGATTCACATGCCTACGTTATAATTTTAAATTTAATTAAGGATTTCGTAAACCCCTTCTTACATTTCGGCACCTCGAATATTTTTTCCTTTCTAGAATCTGTCGTGGATTTATGCGAAATAATATCCTTCCTAGCACGGATCGAAACTTTGTGACATTCTGAAAATTTCATATATTCAATCTAAGTCAAACACACCCTTCTCCCCACCAAGGTGGGTGAATTCATTTCGGGGCAGGATTAAACCGCGATTTGAATAAATAACCCATTTATCGGCGATGGTTGAGCGTCCTTTGAACTCGTTTCTGCATACATTCCCAACGCATATGTTATTCAGGGAGAGGGAGGAGAATGAACGTGGATTATGGATCAGTTGCATGCGCGCACCACCCCCCCTGGCAATCTCAGGAAATTTTTCTGTAATAATTAGGACGCACACTCACACACGTTTTCCTCCATAAATTTTGTGCATACATAATCCTTACGCATCAGCTGCACATTTAAACCATCCAACCCCAACCCCCCTCTGACTTTTGTTAATAATTTAGTTTTGAGTGCGGCTGTGCGCGAGAACCTTATCGAATGGATCTAATCGCGCCGAGTCCCTTGCTCTACGTGTGTGCTGCAGCATCTATGATTAAAGGGTGACGTTATCATGTATGCACCCCTCCATACCACTTTGACCATCGATCGCGCATTATAATGCCCCCTAGCCGGTTTTCCACTTGGAACGGGAAATTCTCTCGATTGCTTATTGAATATGTTTTCGAATCACCTAGGGGCGTTACCGCGCGAAATTTGCGACCCTTTTCAAAGTACAAATATTTTGATAAGAATTTTGCGGGGGTATGGGAGTTCCATGCATATCAGCTACTTCCCGAGAGCTCTCGCACACTCGGAAAGAATTAAATTATCAGTTCATTGCCCCTGCCCGATAGGGGACTTCTCTTTTTCATGAACGCGTACTCCACACAACTCTGTATGTATGTGTGAATGCAGTTCTGGTCTTTTTTTATAGAGTACTGCACCTTATTGTTGCAAACTAATTATGGAACACGGTGCACTATTCAATGAATGCTTAACGAAAAACCTGTGCTAGAAGTAATAGGGAATCCAGTACTGTTTTCTAAAACCATTAAAATAACAGTTGAATACCTTTATGTACAAAATCCACGGTTTTTCCAACTATGAAATTATTCGCTTCCTCACTCTGAAACTATTTTCTTTTTCAGTAGCTGAACCGAATTCTTTGAAAGCAAAGAAACAATTTATTGGACATTGCAAAAATGAATCATATTTAATCGTCACACTAGAGTTGGCTGTAGGTCAATTTTTTTTACTACCACAATTAATAAAACACACAACAACATTTCCGTTCTTGAAATAGTGTTGGATATACATTAGTAAAATTTATTTGTAAATGGTACAGGTTTATTAAAAAAATATATTTTGTTTGAATGGAAAACATGTCTTCTTTAAGCATTTTGACGACTCGAATACGAATTCGTTTTATTTTTGTATGATTTTTCCAACATTTTTAACTTTCATGAAAGATAATTGAAAAAAAATGAAAATCGCAGCCATTTTGGTTTTTATGGAAAATTAAAAAGAAAAAATTTATTTTCACAAAGAGTTCAAAAATATTCATTTGAAGCTTCACATTCAATTATTACATGCCAGATATAATATAATGCATTACATTTTAAGGTTGATTTGATGTTTTGGTCACGTCCATATGTTTAAAACTGGTCCGGTTTCGGTCTAATCTCCGTTACTTACCTGAACTCAGGTAAATTTTACACGGAAGAAAGAAAGATATTTTTATCGAATGTTGAAGGTAAACTGAAGCAAACAAAAGAGAGACTACCAAAGGAGCTGTTATCCTAAAAACAAATAAGGATTTTTATTATCCTGCTACTTTGTAATTTTTGTTGGTTTTATATGCTTCTATAAAATAAAACTCTTACCACTATTCGAATTCCAATTTAAAATTGCATGAACTTTTTAAGATCAACAATAAAAATAATTTGAAAAAAACAAACTTCTTAATCAAGTAGTAAAGTTCTCAAACAAAACTTAAAATTTTTAATAACAATTATTTCATTTTAACAGCAGAGTGTCGCGGACAAAAATACTACAATTGGAGATTGGACATAATTTTAAATTTAAAAAAAATATATCCTGATTGGTTCTGCCAATTTTCGGCTTCTGATGGACAATAAAGATTCATATTTTTTAAATTTCTTGTCATA
The DNA here is from genome assembly GCA_027574865.2 of Coproporus ventriculus. Classification (NCBI taxonomy): domain Eukaryota; kingdom Metazoa; phylum Arthropoda; class Insecta; order Coleoptera; family Staphylinidae; genus Coproporus; species Coproporus ventriculus. The sequence goes on along the minus strand of JAODAH020039396.1, from coordinate 13,572 downwards.
TTCCTTCTCAACAACTGTCAAAGAAAAAATAAAAATAATGACGGGCTTCATCTTAGTCAACATTTCTTTCCTTAGATTTCTGTTTTAAAATTTAAAGATGCACAGATTATTTTATTTTATCCTTTCTATTCAACACATTTCAATTTAAAAATTAAAAATGAGAAACTTAATGTATGTTGTTAATTTGCAAGAAAATACATCCACAATGTACTTTTTTAAGTTACACAGTTCGTTTGTATAGTTATACGGATTCGTTATTGAAAGACTTTTTTCTTTTCTTGTTGTAAATTTCCACGCCCCTTTGCTGCCAATATTTCCATAAAGTCGCGAGAAAAATCTCGCTATGAGATCGATCGGAGGGCAGTCAGTATCGGATAGTTCTGGCTTGTGGCGCTCGCGCGCGTCCTAATTAAATTATGAAATGGCCGTGGAAGTTGAGGGGGTTGGGGCACAGTACAGACAATAGGATGTGTAGTATTTATGGCAGCAGTGGATGTGACGGTGCATTGTCGGACCCCTTTATGTTTGCGGGCGCCACTGGGACCTGTACATACGGCACTCATGGGGGAGAGGGGGCCGTCATCTATAATAGGGGACGCAAACGATGCTTCATATTTATTCTCACAATAGGGACACAACACAAACATTTTTTTATTATTATCATTCTGTTTTTCTTTTGTATATTTTAATAAGTTTCTACAAATTTTGAACAATTTCTGGAAGTTACGATGAAAATACTATTTACAAAAATATCATCTTTGAAGCTTTCGTTTTCGAAATTTTAAATTCAAAAATTACATTTAGTAAAATTAACACTCTTCCTCTTTTTAATATAAAACATGTTCTTAAAAGCCTTTTTCCTTAAAGACGACAGAGGTTTGGAGATTTCTATTACAAAGGAAATCCAAAGAACCAAAATAAAGACGCGATTACAAAATATTTAATACTTTTTCTTGTTTTCTTTTTTTACAAGAAAAAAAAGGTAGATAAAAGCTATCACAATGACCGAGTTCCAGAAAAGTGCCGGCATAAGTGTAAAATAACTAGTTAAAGCTATTTTGAAGGGAATAACATTGATGTGGAAGAATAAATAAAAAATATAAAATAATCGGACAAATGAAAATTGCCGCTATTTTCTTTTTCAATGTGCCTTGCATACATGCGTAAATTGTCTAAAGAGTGAAAAGTATCAATAAATCCAAAAGTTTATTTAAATAAAATGTTTCCAAAAGTTATTCTTTCTGCCAACTTGTTAAATAAAAATTGTTAATTGTGCGAAAACCTCATCCGCCCCATTCCAAAATTTTAATCGTCCTCAATTTCAATTACGACGCCTTGTTATTTTTCCTTACATCCCCCACAGTGTTGTTTTGACATAGCGTTCGTTCGCGCTCTCTCTTTCCCCTTTCACTTTCCACTTTCTGTTTTGTTACCCGGTTTTCGAGGCGTCCGGGTACAACCTGGCCGTGTCGCGGTGAGACACTTCGTAAGATGGTGGCGGTGAGAAGGAGATCGGGCGTCGTTTGTGCCACTGGGAATTTACAGGATGGGGTAAGAAGGGAGGAGATGCTTGCGAGCAAGAGATTAGCCGTTGTCGGCGGTGATGCGTAGGGAATCCACAAGTAGCGGGAAGAGGGTGCAAGGTGGCAGGGATCATCATCCCGGCCCAGGACTAGAGATCGCCCCGAATTATATCATTTTACCTGTAGGCTGACATCTCAAATTGAAACTTCATGGCGTAATTTATTTTTGTTGGGAGTAAACGGTGGGTCGAGGGTGGTGGATCGGGAAAGACAGCGAAGGCAGGATTTATTAGTTAAACTTGTTCAAAAACCAAGACAATGTTTGCTTTCATTCGATTAATTCATATCGCGTTTTACAGAGCGATACAAAAATGATGTTACACTTCTCGTTCTAAAAACAAAATTAAATAAAAGTTTGATAAACGTGGAGATCTACGGACTTATTGCCATACATTTTCAAATTCAAAATTATAAGAATATTCAAAATTAAATATATAAAAAGAAAAAATTGGAAAAATCGAAATAAGAAATAGTTAAATTAAAATTTCCATCAATTTTTGTAACTCTAGTTTTCGGCATTCTTCCTCTTTACAAGAAAAAAGAAATATTTTCAATAGTTTTTAAACTTTATGATGAATTGTACAATTGAAGCCGTTTTCTACTATGTTAACCATTAGTGAACATTTTGAAGTCAAAGAACTTTTATGTCCAGTGCCATATTCACTTCAACAATCAATTCAAGCAGATGCTTTTTATATTTGTTCCTGCTGGATTTTGTCATTTGTAGATGCAAGTAAATTGAATGAAAATATTGAGTGAGACATGGGGTCCTTAGACTTGTACGTACTTAAAATGTCTATTGATATAAAGAGATTTCGATTTTACTGTAGAGTCGCAATTTCATCCTATAATATGATTTCTTTTTAATTTAAGAAAGGTATTTTTATAAATATTTTTTATGTATTAAAAATAGAAGTATTAATCGGTAGTGGTTGCAGAGGAAGCGCGCGCACCCCCGCGGCACAATAACAGGAATTATTCAGTGCATCGATTAAAAATGAAATAATAATCGCAGCCCTCCCTCCCTCCTCGACGTTATGTCCGCGTGCATTCCGGCGCGCGCCTTTCCCTCTTTTGCTCATTGCCGGCAAACGCCTCCGTTTCTGTTCACGTCACCCGACGACAAAACGGCATGTAAAATTCAACGGGCGATTGCTAATAAATTTTTAATATAGAAATCGATTGGGGCTAGAAGGCAGATTGTACACAACAACACACTCAAAGTACTAAAACAATAACAATATGTCTATTGCTTTGATAGAGCGATTTCGTCGATTTTGATTACTTTGATCTTTAAAATGTGATGGTAAATATCTGTAATCATTAATACTTCAAGCAGAAAAATTAATCACTTTCAGATACGTACAAAAATATTGGTAAGAGAATTGATAATTCATTGAATTTCCAGCTCTAAGAGTTATTAAATATGCTTAATCTAATATTAGTTTAATTTTTAAAAAAGATTGTCCTGATGAACCATTAGTTAATACAGCGAAACGTTGGCGTAAAATTATTGCTTTTTTGTCCTGATAATCGCAAACCTTAATATTATTCTCAAGTTCTTTTCTAGTTAACATTTTTTTTAAATATGGATGATTATCTTGAATATTTGAATTTCATTTCAGAATTGACTTAATAGTTGTTTTAATATGCATGAAAAATATCCTATTTTAACCAATATACATATGTAGTTGCAGAAAAAAATAAAAGAAGGAAATATAAAAACTCAAAATTATACCCCACAGCTTGCGTTTTTATATTTACATAACTAATAAACAGGCCGTAACAATTAGCTGTATACATCAGAGCTTCACCTGCTTTGATTTAAATAAGGGCTATCGCCTAAATATAGGAGGGGTAATACGTTTTTCTACCACACACCCTTTATTTAATGTAAGTGCTATATAATGTAATAGAACCTTTACAGTATGTACAAATTATTAGTGATATGAAGATAAAAATCAAGTAAGTAAAATATAGGCTTGCATTAAGCAAAAGTAGATTGATTATTCCTTGACAGTGGCGGAGGTGTTTATTATGGAAAATGAACCTTTCTGAAGGTGATTGTAAGAAATTTTGGCATCGAAATTTCATGCTACGAAAATTTGGTTAATAATTCTTAAAAAATAGATTCGACCTATTTAAAAAATTACATTTTAAGTTTATTATTTTCATTTTTCTGTAATTTCTTTGAGTAGAAATATTATTACCAAAGTTCAACGTTTTAAAGCGCTATGAAATGTCACCCACCACAGTATTACGTGCGCGTATTACAATTGCGCCGAGCAATAACGCTAACAACTAATAAAGTTATTAAACGCTCAATCAATTTGAAGTTGGTTAATTTTAAAGCACCGAAATTTGTTGATATAAGTTAATTTCTTTGCCTGAATTGAAAATTACTTTTCTTTTTATTTTTAATATTGGCAATAAAAATAAAATATGTAAGTACATAGTTAGAGAATTTCAAAATTTTTAATTAAAAAATATAAGTTAAAAGAAACTCGTTCCGTTAATTTTCGTTTGTTTTTATCATTTAGTAAGAATTTCAACCAGATCTGCATTCGTATTATTGAAAGAAGGTGTCAATTTATTAAATTAAAAAATCTTAATATCGCGAAAAAAATTATAAAAATTTAACACAAAAAACACTGGTTAAAAATAAAAATACATATATCAAACAAAATTCTAATTTTCATTAAATATTTGAGAAAGTTAAGAAATTTATGTAAATTTTTAAAAATCAAGAATTATTTAAAATTCAAAAGAAAAAGTCTATAATTAAAAAAAAATGAAAATATTTAACACAATAGAATTCCAAGAAGTATTTTGAGTCTCTTTATATATGTGTTTTATTCCACTAGCTAGCTAACCAGAAAAAATATATCTAAGATTGTATTCAGGTTTTAATTTTGAAATTTTCAAAAGGAACAGGATTAAAATAAATTGATATAAACGATTAAAAAATATAACTACAAGAAATTTAGAGAGCAGTTAAAGGAAAATAATCTAAGGACATGGAGCCGAATTAAAGAAAAGTAAAGCAGAATTGAAGGATGCATGTTTTATTAGTAAATCAGCGACGTAAAAATTGTAACTTTAGTTTGTTTACGCCATCTCATCTTCAATATGTACCTACCTACCCATCACAATTTGAATATCCATATCGCGCAACATTTAACGTACGTGTATATGTCTACAAGAGCGGGGTAAATATTTAATCACTGTAAAAGGAAAGGTTCATTTAATTACTGTTTGCTCTAGAGTTGATAACCTCAGCCGGGCGGCGTATCACCATCCTCACACACATAGTTACATGTGTTATCTGGGCAAATACAGAGGTGGAAAAAATATAAACACACACGTTTTGGAAAAAATCCAAAGAAAGTTCAACGCATGCCGGGAAAATATACTGTGATTTAGCATCTAAGCATCTCCATATTATACAATGACTGCTGCGAAAACAGTAAAAAGCAATTAAAACAGTGAGGGAGGGGGGGGGGGGCGTATGCATGAACAATTCCTTTCAGGGAGGCCATCTCCAATGACTAGTGTAATATATAAATGACGTGACTCAGAATGGGAAACAACGATGAGACGGCACATGTAGGGGTGCATATCTAGTAGAAAGTGACGGGCAGGATTACCCGGTAATAAAGCCAAGGGGCGGTTCACTCCATTTGCATCCCTTGCTTTTCGCAATCGAAATTTCCTCGCCAAACTCCTTCGCAAAGAATTCTTACAATTTTTGTTATTGCAAAACTTTCCATCCGACAAAGTTAAATATTTTTAATATTTTTCGGGTGTAATAAGCGTGTTGCGCTCGTGGCCTTTACCCGAGCGTGAAGCCTTTTCCGCCTCCCTGCTTCTCAAATCCGATTGTCCTTCAAGGAAAATTTCGGTGGATTTTTGTGGATGATGTGTGCGCACACTGTGCGCCCGCGCTCTCATTATTCCCTCACGGAACAATGCGAGATAATCACACACATTGTTTCCCACCGCACGCCATAAAACACACGTACCGCTGTGTTTTCCATTATTCTGATTAGAATCATTCCACACTTAATTTCAGACTTTAATTATTGCCGACACTCGCGAAATACTAGCGAACGCCTGTATATACAAGTACGTGGTAACAATATGGACCTAAACACACCGTATTTACATTTTCGTTTTTTTTTCGGTTGGAGAACCACTTCCGGATGTGATTAGAATGTTTAATTAGTTTCAGTAGTGTTTCCGTGATGATCCACAATGAAATTGTCTAAAGGAACTAATTTAGAACGTTCACTTTCTACAAAATTAAAAATTTTTTTGATTGATTATTTAGGCAAAGAAAAAATTAATTGCGGAAAATAGACAATTATTCTGCCAATTTTCGCAAAGTTGTTTTTATATATAAAAAATATATATTAGTAGCTGTATGGCAACTAAAGCTGTGTTTACATTACGTGGAACTGTTTCGCGAAAGTATTTTGCGAGTATATTTTGCAGAACGACTGCTTCTCTGATTAAGAAAATCGAAACTTTACACTCAAATAGACGCATGTACGTATAAATCTTTCTTTGTTTTGTTACTTTTAACATTAATTAACCGTTCCTTGTTATCAAAATGTATTTGGTACATGCAAAAAAAAAAAATCGTTACACCAATTTAATTTGCACCGGTCTGCTACACCTTACATTCTCGTATTGTACCATTGTAGACTTCCGAATATTTTATTTTTAAATTAATGTGAATAAAAACGAACCTACAAAACATTATTTTTCAATTCATGAATTAACTTGTAGAATGGACAATTCCGCATTTAAACATTATATAGAAAATGCTTCTCGATAAAAAGACTTAGGAGGAATTTCTTTCGTCTTCATTTTTCAGTTGAGCACTTGTTAATATTTGGACAATTTTTTTGTAAAACTTCATTACGATAATAATTTGAAGAATAAAGAAGATATGTTCCATTGATTGTTCCCATGGTATAAGGGGGCGGCAAATGGCACGCAATATATAACACCGCGGGGCTGCAACAAGAATTAATAACGAAAATAATACCCGCCTGGGCGGATCAATGCAGTAAATTAACCATCTCCGTATCCCCAGGAAGAAAAAAAAACGCCCCAAAGCTCTAGTATGGCGCTTTCAACGTGTAACAACAAAAAATGTACTTGAAACACATTTCTAAATATGCAAAGCGTTCCCTTTTTAATAAGAACAATTGTCTTTAATCACCCCCTCTACAAAACCTCACCGCAACCCAAAAGAAAATTAAAGAGAACCAACATATAGTTAATTATAGTTCTTACACTTTGAGATAAATCGTATGGGACGGGACGCTCATTATAAATAATCGAAAACCTCCTTCCGACGGAAAATTTCGATGGTCGCCACAAAAAAGAGACTGTAATGTATAATACCGCAATTAAAGGCGCGCGACCCCATCATCGGAAGTCGTAAATAATTGGAATAATCGATTCCAAATGAAGGTACTCTAGGATTCGCCCGTAAATTATAACGTACAGGTAATTTATGGAAATGCTAGACAAGTCAGCGGGATTGCTTCGACTCGTTTTGGCACCATGAGCACCTTCACATTCCAAAATTATAAAGTTTTATAAACTGCCAAAAGCACGCCCAAAATGTGCATTCAAGTTATTAAATGAATTTCGGATAGCGCCAAGGTTTAATTATTTTCGTATTAGGGTTTTAAATTTTGACATTTTAATGGGTTACTGAGAAGTTCAAATTGGAGAATAAAAAAGTTTTTGGGAAAGGATGTAAATCAACATCGTAAATTTTATTTTTATTATGTGCTTACAAAAATTCGTTTTGTCTGCTCTATTAGTTTATATGTAGTAGTTTGTTAATTTTCTTTATTAACATCTGGTCGATTTATGAAAATCGAATCCGAGTGCGTGATTAAATAATTTTTGTGAGAATAATAATCGACGCATTGTTGAAAATTTCCTTAACATCAGGATATTCATATCGCCATCACATAACAACAACACGTACTCATGCTTTTGTGATTTCTCTCTCTCTCTCTCTCTCTCTCTCTCTCTCTCTCTCTCTCTCATTATATATTAAATGTATTAATTTAGATTTTTTAATCGCAATAAATATTCACATTACGTGGTGTTGCTGTGTTAACTAGGATATACTCTCTTGTTGGTTTACCTTTTCATATTGCCCTCCTACTAAAGTGGATGCAATAAAAATTCTAAATTATCACTCTAAAACTTAGGAAACGAATCAATATTACGCCATATTCCAGTTAATTTGTTATGCGAATTAATAATAGATACTCTGGTATTTATTTGTGATGTTCATTAATAAATTACTGGTTTGATTTTTGTGGTGTTGTTTCGTGAACAAATTAGCCCCGCCAAAATGAAGCTAATCTTAAAAGTGAACACAGCAATGTATCGTGGTTAATAAATTCTTGCAACAATGGTTCGCTCATTAATGCGCAAGGTGAATTAACGTCTCTAAAAAGCAATAAAGCGGAATTTATATTTAATACCGGAAAAGTAATGGTAATCTCGTGGCCTACCGGATGATACATTGCAGCGACAGGAATTTGTTTACTGGCGCGGCTTTCTCATCCGCCTGCAATATGAGCAAGTTTCTTCAATGCCTTTGTGGCGGTATAAATTTTTCGAGTGCATTCCTTTCCTTCCGCGGAACTATTTCAGATTATGATCGTTAGAGGGTGGATGTGGGGAGGAAAGTGACCCCGGACTATTTCTGTGCGGCGTGTCGCCGCGATTAATTTTCTTGGGGTAGAACGTGCCACACACCGGACGGGTTCGCTCGCACGGAACGCGAATCGCCACGGACAGTGGGCCCAGATTGTCCCGACACGCTAATAAACAATGTGATTATCTAATCGACTTCGGCCGTCCGTTGTCACTTTCGTAATGAAGAAAATGACAACGGACGGTGAAGGCAGCGTGGTGGTGAATGCACGATCTTCATATAACACCACCCACATCGATGAATTCAACAGCAATGAAATATTCAATAAAAGGTTTTTGTTTGCAAAACAATGTGACGTAGTGGCAACTTCACATTGTATCACGAAGTGAAAGAAAAAGAAGGAAAGCAGTAACATGAAAAAGAATGGAGAACAGTATTTTTGAGTGTTAAAGATGCAGTACAAAAATAAAGTAATAACATTCTCCTATACTGTAGCATTAAATTAAAATATAAAATAAATTAATTTCTTGGGTATTTTTCACTCGAAAACTACAGTAGCTCTTTGAATCGCCAACCTCAAAAGGCGTAATAAAAATTATTTTTAAATTATACCTACACCGATAATACGTCGGGCAATATCATATATCCGATCGTAATATTGATTTATTTATTTGGTTCGCTCTTCCATTTTGTCCAATGTATGATTTGGAGATAGATTTTCAGTATTAAGTCGTTTTGAACGCCAAAAATTGACTGAACCAATATTTATATTTCTGAATAAACTACCTATAAAACAACTAATTAAATTGCGTAATTTTATCACCTGTTGATCGCATCATTTTAGCAAAAGATATATAAAATTATATTTTTGTTGCATGTGATAGATTTACTTAGAAAAATATGAATTCTCAAGCTATTATTGCTTCCTTTATTGAGAAGCTTATTCTGCACAATGTACAGATATGAAATTAGTCGCCCATTTTCTTTATCTTTGGTTTATATTTTATAAACAATTTATTTATACAGTGAAGGAAAAAAATATTAATATCATTTTCAGATTTTTGCATTGTGCTAGAAATATCTAACAGATAATATTGATAATTCGCTGAAAAGCGTTTGTAATATGATGTGAGTGACAATGATTAATTAGATACACGAGAACATAGCATAAGAACAAGCTTGGACACTTTGTAGAAAAATAACTATTCTAAAAAAGCGAACGAATCAATAATCGGTGGAATTAAGAAACATATATTTCCTTGAATGTCTTATATTAATTACAGAACTTTCATTTTTGGAGTTTATAATTCGAAAAAAAGTCATCAATGATCGTCTAATTGGATTGTAATAAAATATTCCTATTTGCTACTGCTGAAAATTGGCGATCTGGGAAACGTACTCGATTATTAGGCTGCGGATTAAATTTCGGTTCGCGTAAGTGAAATTTAATTCCGTTTACTAATATGCGTCTTTATATATTTAAAAATAATAAAATGAAATCATTAAACAATGAAAGCAGAAAAATATTTTCTATTAGTTTTTCCCTTCTTTCTAATATTTCTTCATATCAAATTATCGACTTATTTATTTCACTTTTAAATTGTTGGAGACAAAATATAAAATACCTACTGATGAGCAATTAAATATGAGTATGTTTTTTTATCATTAATAATTTTTTTTCATGGATAATCTTAACCTCAATTTACATATATGAAATTATATAAGCCACACATTGTTACGATGTTTAAATGCCTACCTCAATGTTGGGAACTCTGCAAATCTCTTGTTACGTATATAACAAATGAAAGTTGCACTCACCTGAAACAAACGAGAGAGAAAAAATAGAATTAGTTATAATAATAAAAAAAAAGCAACAACAGTATATCAACTTTATTGCTATAGAAAATAAAAATGCTCCCTCGCGATAATTAATTTTAAAGTCCGTCCATTGTATTGTTTGTGATGAGGACATAGGCTTGCGCATATAATAAGAACACGATTAAACAAATCGTAAATCACACAATTGTAATTTTTATAGCAATAAATTTTATTTATAGGGGCGAGTGCGTGCACGCAAACCCCCCCCCCCCCCCCCGCGTTGATTAAATATATTGCAATAAGGGAGGAGATATGCGGTGGCGAGACCCATAATAATAAAATAATAATACATATTTTCGCACAAATCAACGTTATTTATCAACAATTAATGCCGTCGGGCATGACCATATTTTAATTATCGGTAGCTGTATGTTTTCATTAGAATTGTTCGGCGGCTGGGGAAGAAAGAGGAGAGAGGGTGAAAACATGAGTACAATATAGACATTTTAATTTATTAAAACTGCAATATATCAATTACACCCATTGAAATTATGATAATTATTTTACCGTAAGAATTATTGTTAAATCTATTGAATTTCTGTTAAATTAGCATCAAAACTGTGATATCAATTTTGTTAAATATTATGAAATCGATGAAATTTATTATTTTTTTTTATATATATAATTGAAAATAATGAATTTTTACTTAAATTTATTATTTTATTGAACAATTTAATATATTTCTTTAAAGTACTGGTTTTAAAAAAGCCCGCGGAGGCATTTTGAAAATATAAAAGTAAATGGAAAAAAAGTTTTTGGTAATGAACAAGTTTTTTCTTTATTCAAAAGATTCAAATATAGAATTTTAAAAATATCTGCTTCCTTAAAGAGTAGACTTAGTGTTTCTAGAAGTGCAATGTAATTGAAAATAATTTTATTTTGATTAATCAATGCTGATTGACTAATCAAAATTGGATGATGCAAAATTTCATTTTTATCTTTGCTGAAAGTTCAAAAAATTTAATGGCCGTTTTATAAAAAAAAAGTGATTAATAATTGATGTAAAAGCAATTTGAAAACCTGCAATTTCGTATTTAAAAAATGTGTATTTGCAACCATAATCAATTCTACAAAATAATTAATGGGAATTATATAAAAAGAAATATGTTTTTCTATTAATGGAAAATTATCGTTTTTCAGTTAAAATAAAGTCTCGAAAAAGAAAAATCAATTTCAAATAACCTTCCGAAAATTACATTTTCAAAACTTCATAATAGTATAATTAGTTTTCGTAAAAGAAAAAAAAAATAATAATTAAAAATTCGTTTCGTTTTCCCTTATAGTCATATCAATAACTTTTTAATTGGGTGTAAGCAACAATTTTCCGCGACCAGCTCGTTATTTTCATTAACACCGGGTAACATGCTAATTAGTTAGGTGATTACACGTTAACCTTCGATTAAAACGAGCAAGTGACACGCGGTTTTGGGGGTTGGATGGCGCGGCGTTCCGTTCCGTGACTTGTTTGCATGAAAATTCCTTTCACTCCCTCTTTTGCGAATAGCCCTGGAAAAAAGGGCACAACAAAACTCTCGTATATGTTTTTCGAGGTGGCGGTGTCAATTTACATAAACGCACGTAAAAGGAGACCGGCAGGATGTATAAAATTTGTTCGCTAATGTTACCAGTCATCAATAAAACCCCACTTCCTCTTACATTGTCGCACACGCATACGATACAAATGATGGAATTGTTTGAAGTGAAAAGATAACGGGGGTTCTACACTGGCGCGCACTGTCTCTTATTTTATAAGTTCAAATTATCATTTAAACACCTCATCTACATCTGTTACAATTATTATAATACACTTTTTATTTTAGTTTGATTCTTTATGAAGAAATATTTCTTTATTATACTGCGCGAAGATTCAATTCAAATAACTTTTGCATAGGTAATGCAATTATTCATTCGCTGAATAATCATAGTCAATATCGAAAGAACAATGTTTCAAAAATCGATCGACACAAGATTCCAAAGTTATTTGCAAAATTTTACGTACTATTATCAACAAAATGGTGATTGTGTATACTGAAAGATAATTGATTCATTTTGAAAGACTTAATGATCCAAAGGAAAACGGAAATTGCAAACATTTTTATAAACACTCTCTTTAACTTTTATAAAGTTTCACCTATTCGTAAAGAACGGGTTTATCAATTGCAAACAGTTCTTTAAACACATTCTTAAACTTTGGAAATTTTTATCTTATCACAAAGAACCGCTTCATAGTTCAAATTTTTGCTGTTGCATTACTTTATTTTCCCGACTTTAAATGAATCAGCTTTACGGATGTATTACCTCATTGAATCCTTTCAATTATACAATACTTAACGACTTTTTCTTACTTGTAAAAATTAAGTTATTCTCGTGGCCCGAAAGCAACAGACGATCTGGTTAAAACAAATTTTTTAAAACAGACTTAGAAAATGTCTAAATACAAATAATACATCAGATATAAACAAAGATTTAAAAGTTAAGACCAGTCTTGGTCAGTAGCTCTTTTTTTTAAGCTTTCGTTGTGAAGATCTCGATGACTATTTTGGTGCAATTATAAATGTTGTTCCTCAATCAAAATCTTTAATTCTTTCGCCAGCAAAAATATTGTCGAAATAGTCTCTTTTCCAAAAATTATTATTAATCAGTTACGAATTCTTAAGACCATTACCAAAACGAAAACAGAGCAAATAAGTAAGGCGGTAACAATAATCCATTAGAGTGGAGGGGAATTCTGCTAACAATTTAAATTACATTCAAATGGTTACCGAATTCATTTTATTTTTATAAGTTGGCATATATCAACAACAAGCTTCATTACACCGAGCTATTGGGTGGATGACGGATAATATAACTTTTTAGCCATCTAGATCATAATTATAAAAAAAAAATTTATTAAAAATCTTATTTTCTTTTTTTTTTTTTTTTTTTTTAATCAGACGAACGCTTTTTACAGGTCCAAGATAAAAAAATCCAATCCCGGCGAGTACCAAACTCGCGCGGGACACAGAAGGTCGTGAGTTTGAGACTCGCCGAGATTGGATTTTTTATCTTTAATTTAATCCGAAAATTTGTATTTAAATTTCAGAAGTAGTAGTAGAAGTGAAATGATTTTTATTAAAAAATTTCCTACATTTTTTTTTAAATTTCAGTCTTAAAATGAGTGGAAGTGAGATGTAACGATGGTGGATTGTATACATTAAAAAAAGATTGAATAAAACAATTTTTGAAATTTCTCCGATCTTCATTAATAGTTTTATACAATTTTTCTATTATAATGAGTAGAAGAAGATGGAACGATTGACGGTTTGATTAGTTGGAAAGAAATGGAACGATTGAAATTTGGAGATTTCTATATTTTGTTCATATTTTTCAGGTCATAATTAGTAGAAATGAGATGCAATGTTAGTTACCAACGTT